>JAIPRN010000098.1:0-134886 GCA_025469175.1 Geopemphigus sp. TES_GeoC_2020
CGGTTCTAATAAACCTAAACGTTCATTTATGTACCGTTAAGTAGACGGCGAGTAAGGAAACGCGTTATTTGAAAAACGCACGCGTATATATTACAAAGTGCGTAGGAATTCATTACATAGAGCTACGCAAACGCCAAATTGCGTTATTAATGTACCGAAAACGGCGGTGCCCCGGCGCACGGTTTCCGGAGGAGGATTAAAGTACGTTCGGCGTTCTCGTTTAGTTTCGTCCGGCGTTGTTCTATAGTCTCGCGAAGCGATTTATCCCTGACGCGCGCCTTACTAACGATAAACTCCGTTGCGCGCGCCCGTCGTCTCGGCGCATTTTCAGTGATCAATTTCAACCGGAGCGTCGTGATCAATTCGCATTACGCGGACGACAACGACGATTCGTACACGAGAACGGTCAATATGGTTTTGAATCCGGACGTGTGGCTGAACTCGGCGCTACGGGTCGCCTATCACAATTCGGTAGGTGCCGCCGCGCGTTAACAACGCCCCATTCGGCCGGCGGTATTTGATTTACGCGTGTTTTCCGAACCGCCACCGGGTGATGCCAACGCAACAGACGCCCAGCGAGTACGGGAAAATCATCGACGTGAACATCGCGTATCCCAGGAGGAACTTCTCCGTGGTCAGCGACATCGAAACGGACACCAAGTACTTCATGTCGCAGATGACGCTGGTACAGCACAGACCGTGGCCGCACGACAATCACGTATTCGGCTACCGGTTCGATTGGAGGAAGCTCGAGTCGAAAGTCAACCGGCACCGTCTGGCCATGTTGCTGTTCCATCCGTCGTTCCAGAAAGTGAGTGTACGGGTTATGTCGACGGGCCGTCACGTTTACCGGGCGACGACTGAACAAACCGTCGCGTCCGCGTTTTCGTAACCGGTGGTACACTCTTTTACTCGGCGTCGGTTTTGTTTCGGTACAAAATACGTACGGACCGAACACCCGGGGGACGTTTCCGTAATCGTTCGTCGCGCCCGCCGATTGGACGAGTAGTAACGCGGACGTCGCCACGTCGAGTGTTAAACGATCGCAGGCGTCCTCCACTCACCCGTCCGACGACGCGTCGATCGAAAATCGAAAAACGTCCGACTACGAACGCGATTAAAGTCCGTCCCGTAGCTCGGATCTGTTTACGACCGTCCCGATTTTTCGTCATACGAGCGGCTTCCCAAATCGTTACGACGGCGACTCGCGTTGGCCCGGACACGGCCGTAACGAAACCCAACGCGACGATAGTTTTCCGTTCGGCGATTCCGGTTCGCGTCACAGTTTTACGTAAATGCGTACCGGTAGAAACGCGTTTACGTCGCGATTTTTCGTCCCGTGTGCGCGCTAAATTGGCACCGGACGCACCGACGAAACATACGACGAACACGATATCGACGTAAAAGGCGAACGATTTAACTCGCCTGGAAATATCCTCTCGAACTTCGTCGGTTTCGCTCGGTGTAATTTTGAAAACGTCGAACGTTCCCTCCCCCCCCCGTTCCGGTGTTCGGATCTATAATCGACTTGGCGGCGTCGCGCTGACGACCGGCGGGTGTGGACGAGAAATACGCATTTTCCGGCTCTCGTTAAGCCGTTATTGGGCGGTGGCTTTTTTGTTTCGTTTCGTTGAACGAATCCGTAGAAATTACGACGAGATTAATTTATTCGATTATAAACCGAACGTATTTTTTTTTTACTTTCGATTTCGCGTTTTATGTATAATAAATTATCGCGACGGTGTTGCGCGAGCTGCCCCGTCGCTTGCCGGCGTTTCGAAATTATTTTTAAATCTCGAGTTTATAATTCGCGTTTTCTGAATACGTAAACGACAAACACGGAACTTCGATTATTATTTCGGTTTAATAGTTAAACGGTTAATTTGACGACGTACACCGCGTCATCGTCTGCGGACTAACACTCGACAGTCTGTTTTTGCGCTAACTGTCGTCAAACGAACGGATTTCTAATATCGCCATTGAATATCTTCGTAAAAAAAAAAAATTCAAAGGTAACTACATTTTTCAAAAGACGGAGTAACCAAAAAACGTCGTTACGATATTAAATTCTTTAGACACAACGGCGTCGTCGATGTAAAATCGATTACAACCTTAAGTATAATTATTCCGATACTGAAAAGTTGTTGATCGTATAATAGCTTATTTTAATAAGTATAGTCGATAATTCGTTTTTCACGTCCCAATAATATAATGTGAACGTCGTTCGTCGACATTTGTTTTTGCCTTTTTAGACAGCGACCAGTGTTCGACCGTAATTGATTATTATTTCAGAACGTTACAATTAGAGGGAACTATTCACGCGGCAACACGATATTGTTCGATTTAAATGCCGAATACGATTACGCGTTGGATTCAAGGAGGAAGTTTACCATCGGTTGTCTGATTGAAAACAATTCGTTGAAGTCGAAACGAAATTACTTTTTGTCCATCAAAGGGAGACACTTGATCACCAAGTAATTATAATAGTTTCGGGTTTATTAAACGAATCGGTTTTTTCTTCTCGAAAATCGCTTACGATCGCGCGATGAGCTGTCCCGATTTAGCGTATTCGCGAATTACTTACGGAATGTATCGAAATAATCGTTCCGTGAAAATGAAACGTAGTAAACCGAAACGGCGTCAGTAACGTTAGCGATCATTACGTCGGACACGACGGAACTTTTAGATTTAAATTGGACGCGGCCGGGACGTTTAAATCGCAAGAGTTCTTTCATTTTTTCCACAACAATATAACCTACAAGCGAGCGTATTTACCAGACCAGTATTGGGACGGCAAAGGTTTATTGGACTTCGTTAACAAAACGATTCAAATAGAGGCGAGTAGGGAGGACGTTCGGTTTCGAACTGCGAACGGAATGTATTCACTCGCGCGCGATTTATTTATAGAAATACTCGCTTCAAGACACCACTATTATCTACGGCAACTATAGTAACGTTCAAGGTACGCATTACGTCGACGGCCTGATACGGAATGGCGACGATCAGAACATCGTCGGGAAGTTTTACGTCAATATTCCGCACAAAGATACGAATTTGGTCATCAATTTCACTCCGGGTAAGTACGCGACGACCTTCTCAGCCGTTCGTCGATTTGTGTAACACGATCATCGAATTCCGGCACGTTCGTTTTCGACTTTTAAACGCAACGTTACGCGTGTTCCACCACGGTAACGAAACGAACGATTCGGCAATCTCGTACGTGTTTATTTGATACCAAAAGCGACTCCTAGTTCGACGTCTACGCGCCATCGTTAAGCGATATATCCGTCACGTTGTTCCCGCGGTTCCGATTTCGTTAAGTAGCGAATTGTTTAGCGATCGATAACGTTCCGCCGATTCAACGAATACCCGTGACGCGGATTGATTACCGTTTGGCCGGGTCGCCTGGACAAATAACGAACGTCCAAATATTATCGTCAAACACGGTCGGTACACATTTAACCGGGTGATACGTCCACCGGGGGAGGGCTTAAGGAAACCGACGAAAATCGTTCGTCGAAATTGGGTCGTTAAAAATACTCGAATTACCGTCGTTAAATCCGTTTCGTGTAACCTACACGAATACAATCTTACCGAAAACGAAAAGGCTACGAACAAAATGTTCGTCACACGAACCCGTTTCGTGTAAACAATCGGACGAATCGTCGATACCGACTTATATCGTCGTCGTCAAATCGAATAATTGGCGGAAACGGTTCGTCCGAAAAACGTTAGCGCTATGTTCGGAGAACGCGCCGTTTTACGATATGTCGTTGTATATAATATTTCGGGCGTGTACTCGCGCGCGATTATTCGCTTAACGCGCCGCGTGATATTGTTTCAGACGCCTCGAAACAGTTGTTCATGTCCGGAAATATGGTCGAAAGTAAAAAAGCCAAATTCGACATATGGCGAACCGAAAACAACGTCGTCATACCGGACGTGAAGTTCTCCCTGAGCCTCAACCACTCGAGACTACTGTCGTCCGCGTTGGAATGGAGAACCGACTTGAAAGACAACATTGTCGTAAGTGACTACTGCCGTTGGTTACTGCCGGGGGAACGCTAGGTGGTGGCCAATCGCTGCAGGTAGAATGTAAATGTCGCGCCGGTCGGTTTTCGTAGAACACGTTACGGACGTCCGTCAACCGTACATGGTGCTACGTGCAAGACACCACCGAGTTTTGGACGCAGTACATCAAGTCGCAGACGGTGGAGACGGCTAATGGCATCTGGACGGATACGAAACCGGAAATTCAGGAGTTCCTCAACGACATAAGGTTTGGGTTTTCGAACTTTCCGCTCCCGGACGAACGGAAGAAGCGCGTACTGTCGTCCGCGGGATATAACCGTTTAGCGTCCGTTTCGTTGGTCAACCGCGACCCGTAGATTCGACGAGACGAGAAATATTTCGGCCACGAATTTCCCGTTTGACGACGCGACCGTTTCGTGGCGATTTTTCGGTCCGCGTGAATGCGGCCCGCGTTTTAACGTTTAACCGTCGCGAAAATCGACTAGCTAAAAACGGATAAAGGCGATCGAAAGTTTTTACGGGCGACGCCGAATCGCCGAACTTAACGATAATATAGTATCGGTATAGTAACGAAAAAAAAACGCTCGAGTACGCTAATGTTCGTGAAAAGTATTGCCGAATAAAGCGACTGGACAGTTTTCGGCGGCCGCGGATTAAGTTTTCGTTCAATCGACGCGGAACGAAAATCGTCCAGGTCGGCGGCATACGCCCGTGGTGGTTTTTTTTTGTCGGGGAGTAGGGGGTAGGAATGGTTTGTTTTTGGCAACGACGCGGCAAACACCTGTTCGTGCGTTTTGCTCTTGTTTCCGCGTTCGCGCTAATTCGCGTCGGTCCCGTCCACAGCAATTTCCACGTGCTCGAGGAAGACGTGGCGTACTTCAGAAAAGTGTTCAACAATTCGTACAACGCCAACGAGTTCTACCTGAAGGACATTCACGGGCTGTACGTGGCCATGATGGAAGACATGTCGTTCATGTGAGTGCGGCGCGATTGTTCGCGCTGGACGGGCCAGCGTGTTGTAAAAGTGTTTCGGCGCGGGACGCCGCGCATCGACGTCCGTACCGATCGACCCGTTTATCGGTCGCCCGAGTTTTTCCAACGGTCGCGCCCCGGCGTTATCGTCCTACGAACGGGACCGATGGCGGACGAAATTCGCCGGTTTTTCGAACGGAAATTATCGCCGCCGCGACCCTTCGGAAGCGTGTGTATCGTTCACGTCGGCCGTACGCGAAATATTAACGGGGACTCGCGTTGTGATTTTGGGGCGTTCCGCGACGTTTGTTCAGTAACCCGAATGTCATTGGCGACAATTGATCGGGTGAGACGAAGGGTGGTATTCCGCGAGCGTGTCAAGCGACGTAACAACGTAACAAATTACTTTTACAACACGACCGGTCGTCTAGTCTATCTAAGAACCTACTCGGGTCGCCGTCACTTATAACGCGCCCCGTATTCTTTCGTCAGGGACAAAATGGGATCGTTACCGCAGATCGTCAACGAAATATGGACCGCGCTGGGCGACACGGGGCAAACCATCAGGAAATCTATAGTTTGGTTCATCGACAACGTGAGTGTTACCGAATTAATAGCCGCGCCTAAAGACGTTTTTGGTCAGCCCGTCGTGCGCACAGTTCGGACGATCGGCGCACCCGTGCCACTTTGCGTAATTGTTTTGTGACAGATCAAAATGGCGTACGCGGAATTCGGGAAACTCGTGAAGCGATTGATGGACGGCGAGGCCATCGTTTACGTTTCGGACTTTCTCAATAGTTCCATGATCAAGTACGACAAAGTAAGTGTTGGCCGGGAGAACGCGTAATTTCGGGCCGATTTTCGCGAACCGCGCTCGAACGTTCCACGCGAATGTGCGTTCGTTCCACGCGCCATTCTCTTCAAAATTTTCACGTTAATTCGTTCGTCGTTTATGAATTCGGCGGCCCTCGTGCAATTCCGATAAGAACCGTTATGGTCGTTGGACGGGACGAATAGAGTTGAAAGTCGCGATGATTCCACGGACCGTTTCTGACGGAGGCGAACGGAAATTTACGTTGTTCGCGATAATAAAAATGTATCGATACGCTCGCGTACCGTATGTATGTATAAATATACTCGCGGTCCGACGACGCGTAATAGATGGCCGCGTATTACAAAACAATACCGAACGAAAACGTAACGACCACTTGTCCGATCGCGGAATGTTCAAACGCCGGATTTTTCGTTGTAAATTCCGCCGGGACGGTGAAACTTCGCGTTCCGCGTAAAACGTAAATCGTTCGTATGGACGGTAACAGACGCCGCGCGGCGGCTGAATTATTAGCCAACACGGGGGAGGGTAAACAACGCGTGTACGACGAGTGCGCGGGTAAGTTTAGCGCTGACCGACGGGACCGGCCCGAATGCCTGTTGAGCAGCTGATCCGGGACGTTCACATTTCGTTCATAAAATACGTGGAGAGCATGCTGGAGGAATCGTCGAACACGGTCGCGGCGTACTGGAGCAACGTGCTGAAAACGATCGAACCGACCGTGGTGCAGGTGTTCCATCACGTCGAGGCGGTGTTCGTGTCGGCCACCAAACAAGTCATCCGTAAGTTAGCCTAGTCGGTCCCCGCCCTACTCTTCGCTCCTATTTTCCGCCACGCTTTCCGGTTTTCGCAGAGTTCTTGTACGCGAGACAACAGGAACTGATGCAATCGCCGTACTACGCGCACACCCAGAACATGACCCAAGACCTGGACAAATTCTACAAAGATCTCATGCAAAACGACTTCCTCACGAACTTCAAGAAGTACTGCCTAATGCTGTACGACGTCATCGAGACCAGATATTATCCGCTGATCCCGTTCGGTGAGTACTTGACCGGTTTTTCGCTAATCGTCTCGCCGACCCGATTTTTTCCCGCCGCCCGTCGTTTCTCTTCCGATTAAGCCGTGGCCGGACGAAATTCCGCGTCGTCACCGCCGAAACGACGACCGAATATATTTCGACCGGGCGTTAAAAAAAAAACACGATCGGCCGACTTCGGCTAGAACCGTCGGTACCTCTTACGTATCGCTCGTCGTTCAGCTCGATTTCCACCGGCCTTTCGTCGCCATGTACTTTGCCGTTACTAGGGTTTCGTAAACTTTCCACGTACGTACATTTTTGGCCCAAAATAATGCCGTAACGGTGCCCCCCAGCCTCCATATTCGCCAGGCATGGCAGTCTCCGCGCGACTTTTTTCTATTTCCGAATATAAAGACACCCGTGTTAAAAAGCCGTTTTACAAACTCTTCGATCCATTTTTTCTTTAACAAACATCGCCGAGCTCGTAAAACACGTTTAACCTTAGCGGCTGCCGCTTAAAACGTAAACAACGAATACAGCCGAAAATTTGATCACACTTCGGGGGCGACGCAATAAAAACGAAAAAACGGTATTGACAATCGGATTCGCCGAACCCGCGAAATTTTCCGTCACTTTTCGTACACGCCTCGTACAAACTTAACGCGTCGACTCCGAATCGAACGATATAATTCCGTTATACGTTGTCCCCGGAGAGCGACGCTACCAATACGGTTTAGTGTATCGGTTCGGCCTTCGTTCATTATCGATTTCGTCGCCCAATAGGTCGTCAACGTCTGGACGTAATTGAACCACGGGCTAATAATACGCGCGCGCGCGGTATTCGCGTTTCATTTTCGTTCCCTAAAACACTTTCGCACGGACGTTCCGATATTCGTATTAAGAAAATACGCGTTAGATCACGCCGTCCCATTTTCGTCGCCAATCGGCCCGCCATCACGTTCGTTTCGATCGTAACCGTTTCTAGAGACCGACGGTTTCCCAACACCGAGTTCTCGATTGAGCCTATTTCGGCGGGCGCGCAATGATACATGTAGCCGACTTAAGCGCGTAAAACTGAACCGATCACGGGCGCGACGCGTCCATATACAAAATGGTCGGAACGTCCGAAACGGTTCGTGCGTGCGATATTTACCGAAAAAGCGCGTACGTCGTTGCGATTTATATAGGGCGCTCGAGTAAACCGTGGTGCCGTCGTTAACGTCGTACGTCACGAAATCCGAACACGTTCGACGAATATACTAAACGCGAGACTACGCGTATTTTCTCGACGAGGACCCATTGTATGCCGTTTTTACGGTACGCCGATCGTTTCGGCACGGACCGCACCGATCGAAGTCAATCGGCAATCGGATCCGGCGAAATCGTTACCGTCGGTCTGAATTCAGCGACTGTAGACCGGCCGATACAATTCAACGTTTACGTAAATGTATAACGTTAAAAGTTTTGCGCTACGTAAGCGTAGAAGAGTTTCAACTCTGTAAATGTTATACTTTTGGAATTACGACGGAAGCCGGGAAAACGGGAAAATTAAAAAAAGGCGAAATAATTAACGAACCATTCGCTCTACCGACGGTAAATCAAAATCGATATTAATTACCGGAGATTTCGAATTCGGGGACTTTACGAGAAAATATTATAGTGCCGGACGGGAAAATGTTCGTACGCGGACGTGTCGAACCGCGCGATTAACATTTCGAAAATATATTCGCCTTTTACGAATATCCGATTTGCGTATTCGTCTACTACGGGCGTCGTTTCAATATTCCTCGTAAATAAACATTCGTGTACGGTAACATCTAAAATTTAGTAAAACGCGCAAACACGAGAAAATTACCGACGTTTTCCGTTCTATTTTCGTCGAACGTAAATCGCGTAGGCGGCCACCGTGCGGTCGTTTGATCTCGTAACGTGTCATTAGTGTAAAATCGTTCTACCGACGCGACGTATCGTAAATTGTCCTTTTCGTTCACGGCCGTATATTAATTCGATCGAATAATTACGCGGCGGTACAGGTCGCGAATTAAACGTTTCTTTTGTTCGAGTCGAAATCGGTCGGACGTGTGCACTCATAAAAGGGACGGGTAAAAAAAAAAAACACGCAAATACGCGATAATTTTTACGTACGTACGATTAAAAAATGCGCCGTTATTCGATAATCGTGTTGATACGCGAACGCGTGTATTATAATCGTTATCGCGAAAGAAACGACGTTGGTTAAGCGTTCGAGTACGGAAAATATAAAAAATATATTCGTTAATTATTATTAGCGGCCTTCGATAAAAATAGCCGTTTCGATTTGACGTTAAATACAACACGGGCACCCGGCACCGATCGATAATTTACGGTCCCTAGTACGACTCGTTCGTCGTTTTCGATCGACTTACTAAACGAAACGGCCGCGTCAAGGCACGTACGAAAATCGCCGTCGGATTTCGTTAATAAATATCCGCGGCGACGACGTCGTTTCGATTATAATCGCGTTCCGAACGCGCGGTGCGATTCCCGAGCTTTTTCGCGGCAACGACCGCGGGTGACCGTTGTATTCCAAACGGTTCTAAACTCTCCGGTCGCGGGGTTCCAATATTGGCCACCTACCGTCAGTTGTCCACCCCCCCTTTTATCGATCGATAAACGCGTTTTTGTTGTTCCGAACTCGAACGGAATAATATCGCGGAACGTCGAAAACACGCGACAATAATAATAAAACACGCGCTTACCGATACGGCGATTTTCGTTTCGTCCGGTACGCGCGGCGCGCCCGAGTTTGGCGCGTCGTAGGTGCGCGTCGCCGAACTATATTTACGCGCGTGTGATTTCAGCGACCGAAATCAACGCGCTCCGGCTCGAGATCGTGGACGGCGTGAATCAGTTTCTCAAGTTGCCGTTGATCTCGTACGTGATTGACAACGTCAAGACAACGGTCCGCCAAGTAATGTTGTCGCGCGATCGACGATTCGGATCCACGCGTAGTAAAACGGCCCGTACGGTTTTTGTTTATTTCGTTGCCATTAGGTCGTGTGGTTTTGCGAATACATCGACTTGACGAAGAAAATACAAACGTTCATTCCCAAACTGATTAGCCGGATTTACGATCTGACGTACACCGCGGTCGACAACGAAATGAAGTAAGGCCGAGATGCCGGTGGTGTGTGTGTGTGTGGGGGGGTTTACTATAGTCCCGGGCCGTTTTCGGCGGGAAAATTACAGCCGTCGGTTGTGTTCACGTGGGTTACAGGTATCACAAGGCGAAAACGAAATTTCTGTGCAACCCGGAAAAGGGCGTTTTAGAATTGGAACAAAAGTTGCCGTTCTCCTGGCACGCTTTCAACGAAACGCCCAAATACGAGGTACATAGGGATTCGACGTTGCCGCGCATTTTAAACGCCGCCCGTCGACGAAAAACAATCGCCGTAACGTACACGCGGCGAAACTAACGGTTTCGTTGATTGCGGAACGAAAAACGATAGAAAACGATCGACTCCGTAATTATTTCGTTGTTCCCAGGAAATCCCGGAGTACAAAATAGTGACTAAGCTGCTAAGCATGTTCGCGCCATCCAACGTGACGTTTTGGTTTTTGTACTACAATTTGATGCCTCTCACGGATTACACGAATTGGCTCCCACCGTTCCGAGGTATAATTTTACCGCCGGCGTCCCGGCCGTCGTTTATGCGAACACGGCCGCCGCGTTTCGTACTTATCGTTCGCCGGAGCGTTAGCGCTTCGACGGAAACTAACGTCGTTGTACGCGCGTAATTTCGAGACGCGGCCCTATTCTACCGGCGACCGAATATTCGCCTCGTCGACGAGAACATAACGACGTCGCGTTAAACGAATTACGTCGCTCGTCGGGGCGGGAGGAATCGTTTAGTCAAATCGAAAATCGACCGTTGGACGGTGAAACGTTTAATCTACCCGGACGCGAGTGGTCGCCGACCGATTGTTTGTCGAACGTTACCCGTCTTACGGGCGTTTCGGTTAGTTCGGACCAAAGTCGCCGTGCCCGTAGATCTTGGGAATACCATCTACCGGCGTACGGAATACGTCAATTGACGACGAATTATAAAAATCGCTTAATCGGTAACGAAGTCCACGAGAAATTTTCGGTTCGTTTCCCGCGCCGATTCGTCGACCGTAGCCGATAATTATTTGCCCCCCTATCCCCACGGATTCCGTTGTTCGAACCTTTTTAATGAAAACGCGAACGTTTTAGCCCGAAAGTTATTATTATTCGTTAACCCGTAATCGAAACGGCGTGCGTGTAACAACGCCGCGAACCGACACACACAATAACGGCCGCACGCGCGTCTTATTACTCGGTCGTTGTTTGTTTTTTCACGCGTACGCCGGCAGCTCACGCGATGATAGTCGGCTCGCAGCATTTCGTGACGTTCGACCAGAGACATTACGACTTCAAAGGCCACTGTTCGTACCTGTTGGCCAACGATTTCGTCGGCCGCGAATTTTCGTTGGTGCTCAACTATCAGCCGGAGATCAAAGGTCACTACACGCTACTGTTCCTATTGGGCGCCGAGACGATTTCGATAGATCTTCAGCACAAGGTGAGCAGAGGCAGCGGCCGAACGTTTTCTTTAGCGTCCATTACGTAATTGTCTTTTCCCACGCGTTCGTTACGGTCCACGTACGAACAACACAATGATTAGCAGCCGTCCAGGGGTATTATTACGCGCGCCCTTACGCTCTTGGCGAAGCGACCGACACACCCGAGCTACATACGTATTATACGTCGTTAATTGGCCCGAAACTTGATTCGTTCCCAAACCTGACCGCGAGCGCCGGTTACGGCCGAGAACCGAGATTCGAAATCGAAAATGTGTTCGAACGTAATGTCCCGGTATAGCGGGGACGGGACCGAGAGCGCGTTTGTAACAACCCTCCGGCGGGACGTTCGGACGGTTCGTTCGTTGGGTTTCTCGTGACCAACCGGTTTGCCGGGTGACGGGCGCTTCCCAAACCGTACGGAACACACCCGTCACATTTAGGGACACGAATAGTGGAGACTTGTCGCGCGACAATAATAACGGCGGCGTATTTGTTTCGCAGGACGTGAGGGTCATGCCGGACAGTATTAAACAGCTACCGTTGCAGATCAACGACACGGTTATCTACTACGAAAACGAGTTGCTGGTTGTGGAAAGCGATAAGGGCTTGTCTCTGATATGCAACATGCATTTCCAATATTGCACGTTTCACGTGTCGGGTAACGTAATTTCCCGCGATTACGGCCTCAGTGTGTGTGTGTGTGTGTACGTACTATACGCCCGAACATGTGCCCGCGGCGGCGATAATTGTACCCGCGGGGGAAATCGCGAGTCCGGCGAATTGGCCGATATCGTCCGCGTATATTGCTCACACGCCGTTGCGTACGATATACGTAAAGCCCACCAGACGCCGTAAATTTCGGTTTCACGTTCTTCACGCGTATTTTCCACGATCATTTCTACGCGACGGCGTCACGATAATTGCCAAGCGGGCCATTAATACGGTTCGCGCGGCTTTTTATTCCAACCGCTTCGTCGTTTCGAGCTCTAGGAAAAGCGTTCGCTATCGATCGCGTTCCGCCCGTGAAGTTCCACGATTCTCAACGGAGTTTACGAAAATTATCACTCGCCACGAAAATAACGTTGTTCGAACACTTAACGAATTCAGATCGCAATTCGAAATTGTATCGTTTTTTTTTTTTTTAATCGTCTCCTCCTCTTCCCCATACTAGCTAGGGATCATTCCTCAAAAAGAAACCCTCCTAGTCGAACGAAAAATATTGAACGACAATGACGATACGGTGTCGGACTACGAACGAACGGAAGTGAACGTCCTACTAACACGGTTGGGTGGGTATTGGCGCGGTTCGTTTCATATTCTCCGTATCGAAACAGGATGGTACTTCGGTAAGACAGCGGGATTGTTGGGCACCCTGGACAACGAGCCCAGCGACGACATGCTGTCTTCGAACGGTTACTTGGAACCGGATTTGTTCAAGTTCACGGAGAGTTGGTCGCTGAACGAGAACAGTTGCGGTACGTTCACGTCCGGTCAACGGAAACCGCCGGCCAGCGCTCAGATCGTGGACATCTGCGACAGCTATTTCAAACACAAGACCTCGCCGTTGTTCACGTGTTTCTCCGTGGTACTTGACGAATCTAAAATTAATTTTATTATATCGTTGGGGGGCGGGGGTAGAGGGAAATTCCAACTTCCTTTCGTCGACGGAACATTTACGCGTCCGTGGACAAGCGGGCGCGTCCGACTTACCCGATTGTCCGCAATTTCGCGTCCGTTTACAGCTCCGGTCCATTCGAATTGTCGCCGAACGCGCGCCAAACGGTCGCGCGACATTTTCCGCCACGCGCAGTATTTCGATACCGGCACGACGGGACAAATAACTTCGACTTTCGTTTCGTCCAATCGTAAGAGCGCGCGCTCGGCTCATTGTGGTTTTTTTTTTCGCCCCGCCCGTTATAATAATACGCGCCGAATCGTTGTCGCCGCAGATCAATCCCGGCCCGTACTACAACCTGTGCCTGAAAACGGCGAACAAAAACGAAACGTGCACGTCGGCGACCGCGTACAGCGAGACGTGCTCCATCGAGAACCTACCGGTCCGGGCGCCGACGAACTGTGTCAGGTCAGTAAGCGTAAGCGGGCCGATTATAATACGTCGTCCGTTGACCGCCGGTGTCCGTCGTCAGGTGTCACGTGGCCAACAGCTCGGAGATCACCGAGGGCGAGTTCCTGAGCTTCAACGGTAGCCGCGTACCGTCGTCCGCCGACGTCGTGTTCATTGTCGAGGCCAAACAGTGCAACAAGAACTTTACGGAGAAAAGGAACGTGCACACCCTACTCACGATGCTGCTGAAGGAGTTGAACGACGTGGGCATGACGAACAACAAGTAATAAGGCGCGCGTATATTACGGAACAATGACCGTACGGTATCACGTTCAAGAACGATTTCGGGCCACTTTGGCGCTTTCGTTGTCGGGCTTTTTGTAACGTGCCCGCGACGTACGTTCGAATACGCCGTTCGCGTTTGGGGACGATCAACGAAAAAGGGGGAGGGTTGTAAAATATAAGCTCTCGACTTTCTCTCCAATTTATTCGCTTTCGACAACGTTCGGAGAAAATTCGTCGTTATTTTAATCGAACGACTGTTTCGCGATCCAGCGTACGGTACGTACAGCTCGACGACGGAAAGTTAATTTTACGTGTCACGTTCGAAAGTCGGACCAAATTACCGGGAAAAACATCGTCCGCTATTATCGGCGTATCCGGTAACACGTAGTTTCGAGAACAACCACGTTTTCGGTGTTGCCGTCATTTACTTTCGGTTAGCGTAACGACGGACGGCCCGATCGGTACGTTATCCGTACGTAAATTACTTAGAATTATCGAAAACTCGTTCGTTTCCGTACGAGCATAGTAATTTTCTAGTCGTTGTGACGACCGCGTGACGGTTCGAACACGCACAATCGTTCGGTTCGCGAAGAATCGGTCAATTTCTATCGGCCGTTTCGCGAGCGCGCCCCGTCCGTCCCAAATCGCGTGTAACGACGCGACCGACGGTAACCGGGAATGTTTGTCCCGGCAGATTCGCGGCGATTTTCTTCGGAGGCGACGGGATATACGACGAACCGCACAGCGTGGTGGTCAACGGTCAGGTGTTCGCCAGTCCGACGTTGTTCATGCAGTATTTGAACAACGTGCGAATCGGTACGTACCGGCGGAACGGCCGAAGTGAACGGTAAGAGACGAAACGGTTTGTTTGTTTGTCCGCAGGTGACGGCAACTCCGACGTGTTCAACGCGATCCGATTCGCGTCCAAGTTGCGTTTCCGGACGGCGCATTCGATCATATTTTTACTGTTCCCGTGCAGCGATTGCGACCCCTCGGACATGATGGTAAACAGGTTTCCGTATTTACAAGTAGAACGCGCGCGCGACTTCATAAACGACCGGTCGACGGTTTAATAATGGCCGGCCGCGCTAACACAATTCGTGTTCCAGCTGGACTATTCCGTTATCAACCACATAATTACGGAGAAAAGTATAAAGTTGCACGTTTTAATGGACAAACCGTTCGTTCTGGATAAGTCACGATCGGGCAGCTTGTTATTCGGTTAGTATCCGCGCCCGACCGCATTCGCGTACAACATTACTACACCCGGGCCGCGACGTAAACGCGTCCTACCTACGTATTTACACGTCGTGACGACGATCATAATAATAATACGGACGCGTTTCCGCCGACGACGATCCGGGCCGCCAATATCGCCCGTTAAAGCGCGCCTAGAATATCGCGCGGCCGATTGCCGACCAGTGGTCGTTCGTCCGACAGGTAAACCGACCGCCGCCGCCGCTGCGTGAAACGGATCTAGGCGGCGAGCGCGTCCAGCCGGTTCTCGGGCACAAACCGCGCAAACGAATCGATTATTCGTCGGCGGTTACGATCAGTAGTAAACACCGTCGTCCGTTTTCGCGTTAATATAAGCCACGGACGCCAATCGCGTTTACGGTAATCACGCGCGTGTTCCGTCGTTCCGTCCTACCGGTCGATGATCGAATTTGTTTCCGAATTAGCGTCCAAGGGGACGACTACAACGAAACTAAAGGGTCCTTCTCGACCCACCGCGTCGAAAATCTTATTTGCCGTAATATGTGGCGTATAGTTTCCGCAGTAAACGCGCCAACACGCGTAAATTTCGGCAAAAAAAGGCGAACCGTTTCGCGTCCAGGAATCTTGCGACGCTACCGCCGTAATCGAGTAACGAACGCGGCGAAAAAAAAAACACGAAAAACGTCCTCCCCGAGGTGAGTACGCCGGCCCGTCGTAGCAGGTGGCATTCGGACGGTTTTTGGTTTCGTTCGAGGCGACGAATACGGAAATGATTCGCGCGTACGGGCGAATTACTAAAAAAAAAAAAACACGCGCGGCCGTGTAGCCGCTACACGTTGTTCGTTCCGAGCGCCGGTAGACGGGCGATCGTTATTCGCGAAACGATCGATGAATTCGATAAATACTCGTTAGAAAGTTCCCGTTACGCGCGCGCCCACGACAAATCTATTTAATCGAGACGGGCCATATTCCGTAACCAATGTCCCGTACGCACGTCAAACGGGTTAGGCGGTGCACGGTCGGCCGCGTATTAGTTTAACGATCGCAACCCCCCCCCCCACAAACACACCCCGGTTCCGTCGAAGACGGCCGCGTTAATATTATAAGCGCGCGTCGGCGAGTCGCCGTAAAGTACACCGTTTCGCCAACATACGTCTCGCACACGTCGTATTATATATATATACGCGTAAGGTATTACGTACGGACGACGGGTATAATAAATCCGGGCCGCGACTGTTCGCGCGACTACGTTTTTAACGAGACCGGGAGCGATACGTGTTCTCCCCGTTTAACGAACGAACAAACACAAAACGCCCCCCGGGAGGGCGGGGGAATATTGTCGGTTCGGGCACGAAGAATGTACCCGGTGATTTTCAACGGTATCGTTGCCGGTGGTTCGGTCGGACAATAACGGAACGCGTCCGTACGGTTAGATTTCTAACGTCGGACGACGGCGCGTCGCGTTCTATGAAAACGGTTGGGTAACGCGATACGCAACAGTGCAAAGACCTCGGGAACGTGCGCGCCGTACGATGAAAATAATACGACGGCGGTGTTGCGAACGAAACGATTGACTAAGACCGTGCGTGCCTGTGTGTTCACGCGCGCATAGAACGTCGGCCGTGTAGGCGTAGTACACATTGTACACGAGTGTAAACGCATAACGATCGCGTCGTGTTTGCCAACGGTATCGTAACATTAAAACGGGTCGAACGGACACGGAGACGAATATTACGTGTCGTTATTATAACGCGCGATATTAAAGCGGGGGAGCCGTGTACGCGAAATCGTTCGGCCGTAACTCGGTTAACGAAATTTAAATTAAAAAATCGCGGCCGACCGATCGTCGCGAGACGGTAATTTCGGTCGTCCGTATGGGGGTAGGGGGGAGAGGTAGAGCTACCCATTTGCCGTTTTTCTTTTGACGTTCGCCCGAAACGCGCGTAACGCGTACGAGTTTTGCAGGCGTCGACGCCGAGACGGCGTACACGAGGAACGACTTCAAGTCGCTGAAAGGGGACTCGGGTCTCAGGAAACAAGTGAAATTGACTAAGAACATGTTGGGATACTGTACGCCGATCGTTTTGGAATCAAACGGTTCGTCAATAGGCGTATATACGCGTTTATATTCGAAATTCGGCGCCGTGATTCGCGCGGCGAATGCACCGTGTATAATTCACGTAACGTCCGCGCAGGGTCCCTGTTCACGTCGAAGAAAATGGAAACCGACAATCTGAACTTGGTGAAAAAGTTTTTGCAAGTTTTCGCCAAACGGATCGCCAAGACCGCGCCGGCGCCGACGTGCCAGACGTGCGAATGCAACTCGGACGACAACGGAATCAGCTACATGGACTGTTACCCGTGCTCGTACCCGACCGCCACGAACATCCAATACGTAAGTCGTACCAACTACTCCGCGTTTTATAAAGTCGCGTCGTCCGTACCGTATGAAAACGACCCGACGACGGGACGAAATAATACATATTGGGCGCGGTTATTTGGCCCGAAAATGTTTAGGTAACGCGCGCCGAAAAGAAAAAAAACAAACACGTTACTATCGACACAATTGGGACGCCGCGTAAACGGTTACGTGATTAGGTTACGTTTCGAAAATGTCGTCGAAAGCGAAAGTGGTCATGAACGTGTAAAACACGAAAGCAAAACGCCATGCCGACGAATACCGATTACCGTTGTAGTCGTATCGTCGGTAAATTCGCGAGAGCGTACGGGTCCGTGCGCGCCATACGGTCGGTGGACTGTCGAGGGTTCCCGGGGATCTCCCAACGCCGGTCGACGTTGCGTACGATTTATTTGCCGGTTTCAAATTTACCGGAACGTAAACGTTCCGCGTCGTGCTAAACGGGATAGGCCGTCGATCCGTACGGGCGGTATCCTCGAAGGGTCTTCGAGGGTGCGATACTAGGGCGGGCCGTAGTTAGTTTAAGGTTTCGTTAATAATCGCGTGATTGGCGCCCGTCGACGGCCAGGGCCCCGCCGAAACGTCGTCCCTCCACATTCCTCCGGATCCGCCCGTCTCACCAGGATACGCGAAATACTGGCCCGAAACGGTAGAGAGTAATTTTACGCGTAATTTCGGTGGGCGGGGGGAAGGTCGAAACCGCCAGGAACAGCGGCGGTTAGGTTGGGTTCCGGGCAGTTACCGTATACGTAATACGCGAGTGTACTCGCGACGACGTGATCGAGGAAGAGGAAGAACGGGCGACGGCGGCGGAGACGAATAATACGTTCGCTAGTACGATTCAAGGCGAAATACGAGTTTCCTGGTACGTTCGGGAAGCGTACGTTTCACACACACACACTCGACCCGTACGATTTATAGCATAACAATTTAATATAAAACGAAGTACCGAAAGTGTGTGTGTGTGTGTGTGTGTAAAAATCGTCACGTAATATTTAACCGTAGCGCGACGATTATATCGCTATTGTGGTCGACGTGTAAGGTGTCCGGTTTTCGACCGTAATATTATTAGATAACCGAATTTCGAAAACACCGAGGGGGGGGGGCCGCAACGGAAATCGGCGAAATTCAAAACTCGGCGTCGGGATACGACAAACTCGAAACCGCGCGCGATATTTCGGGAAGGGTTATCGATCGCCGTGATCCGAAATAATTAAAACGCGTTCGGAGCCGGGAACAATGTTGAAATTGCAGCCGGCCGGCCGGAGGAACGAACGAAATCGCGTATTCATTTCGGCCCTTTATGGTTGCAGGGCTACAACGAAGAATTGGCCACTCCGGTCGTCCTCTCGTACGACTCCAACAACAACGGGTTCTACGACGACTAACGCCGACCACCGAATAATAAAAACGCCACCAGTTTCCGATTGTATTCCCATATTGTAGCGCCTTACAATGTATTTCCGTATCGCGTCCGTTCGGGCCGTTACAATAAATTCGTCTAGTACTCCCGACTTGTTTTCGTCCTTTCGGAAACCGTCGTCCACGCAAATACCGTTACGGTCCGACTTCGGTTAAGAAGCGGCCAACGACGCCGGTAAACGAAACGCGCGACCGAATCGTGGCGTACAATGGAAACGGGCGGGCGTTCCCGGCGCCGAGGTTACGGAATTCCACGGTATTGGTTAGCTACGAAGCGCCCCGGACGCTAGGAACCTCCGCCTGCCTTCCCCCTTCCTGCCATCGTCACGACCCAAATTTCGTTTTGGTCGAAATTTTTTTTTTAAAAAACCTACGTAGAATCACTAAACCATACGCGCGCTGGATGACGCGACGACGGTAATAATAGACCAAACACGAGGAACGACGTTGAAATTCGCGCGTGTACGGCGAACGGCGGCGGCGACCGACCGATATCGAAAAATATCGTTTCGTTACCCGTAGTGTTCGGGAAAGCTGAAATTGACTCGGAAACTTCGAAAACCGCGAGTTAATTAAAATGCAAATGTACAAGGGGTATTGCGCGTGTCATAAACACATGTACGTATATATATATAGCGGCGATCGATACGCTCTATACATTCCCGAGCACGCGGTGTCTGTGTATGTTCCGGTTGTTTGGAGGCGATCGGAATCCGGAATGTTTTCGAACATTTTTCGATTACGAAAATCTCAGACGGATCGATCGCTGAAACAAAAACGAGCTATTATCCCCAACGGGACGACGCTGGACCGGCCGCGCACGTTTCTGGAGCTCCGGGCGGCGATGTCGTGTTACAAAACTTACGCCGAAGGGATAGTTGAAGACGACGGCGATCGACGCGTTTCGAAACGACCCTACCGGGGACGGTGTCGCCGTTAACACGGGCCGCAGTCGCGCGCGTCCGACTCGTATTTCACGCACCGCATGTTTATCGTCCGTTTCGCGAAACGCGTCGTTGTTTTCATAGGCCCGCCGGCCGTATAAACGATTTCGAAGAGCGGTTTTGTTTTCGCCGAAAACGTTTTCGTATTTGTTTGTTTGCGATTTCGAGGGCGAAAAACGACGCGCCGAACAAAAACACCGTCGGCGCGCCGAACCAAATTCCGTCGTGTTTTTCTATCGAAACGAAATAACGTGCCCCCGGTGGAATTATCGACCGGTCGTAAACGACCGCCGTTTAAGGACCCCTGGGTCCGAAACGTCCGGGGCATTCCGTGATTGTTGGTGCCCACCGATTATGTGCACGGGTGGGGGACGCGAGAACGTCCGCGGCGTTCGGTTAATATTTATTTTATATATATAATTTATACGCGTGGTAGCCGAGATATGGCTACGAAACTTGGTAGGTCTCCCGGGCCCGGCACGCCGGACGAAATAACGAGCGCCGTCGAAGCGGTCGATCGGTCGGTCATACGAAACGGGCAAGTACATATTTATATATACACGAGCGCGCACACATATAAGCACACAACCGAACAAACCAGTTTGTCACGCAGCAGCCGGCCACAAACAATACGGTTTCATCTCGTCGAGTTGTTTTTTGTTCCAACACACCGCAGATGTCGGTGTGTAAGAAAAAATAATACCGTTTTATGTGAACACACACACACACACCAAACCGCCATCGCCGTTTGTAACCGAAAGACGAATGAACAATATAGCGCGTGCGCGATAATTTGGTCGTAAAATACGAATTTCTTTTTTCGTTACGTTAGCGACCGATTCGGTTTTAACAACAACAAAAAAAGACGTCGAAAGGAAAAAACGAATATCGTTCGAAACGCCGACGTTTCGCGTATATAATTACGGAAATATATTCTTTTTTCTTCGCGAAAAGCCGTCGATGTGAGAACATCGCTAAAACCTCCGTTATTATTTCTCGTACAATTTGCACCGTGTTAAATGTAAAACAGTGAAGGCGTGGGTGTTATGATTGTACATAATTTTTGAGGACGAATCGATACGAAGTAAACATCGTACACGACGCACGTATACTCTAAATTACGAAAACGAAAAGTCCGTAAATATCTGACGCCGCGCGAAAATATAATAATAATTCTGGCGGTCGCGATTGGTAAAGACCACCGTGACCTATTGATCGAAATTGTGTTTGCGCGTTACTCTTATCAAATATTCATTACTACGTACTCCGTTTAATTACTTACGTTAACCCCTGGCCGCGTTTAGATCAATTGTCGATCCGCGGCATCGTGTGGCGCGGGGCACGAAAAGCACCGTCGTCTTTTCGAATCGAACGACTGACGGCGAATACACGAAAATGCCGTACTTCGTAGCGATGGACGTGGCGCCGAGACGAACGGTAAGAAAATAGAAAAGTCTACGATTACCGACGTATTTTATAAATCTCCAAACGCTCGAGTATTATAATTTACCCGGTGAACTCGCCTCGGCGTCGATTCGGTAATAATTAACGGTTACGTGGGTGCGACCGAATAAACGAATGAAAAAGTCGAGGCGTTCGCTCTAAGAGAGAGCTCCGACGGGAGGAAAGTTCCGTTTTCGTTCGGTCGGATGGTCCGGGAAGGATATCCGTCGGCGATATATTTGTTATTCGGACAATTCGGAGTGCCCGCGGCGAACCGTAAACGGTGCCACCTCGTTAAACATCGTCGTCGGGCGACATTCTCACGGCGCTACGGATAGACAATTATAATACAGCGGCGCGCTGCCCCCCGTGTCCTCGAACGTTTTCGAGAGTACGCGCCACGACGGTCAAAATCAACGTACCCGGATGGTCAAACTCGGAGGGGGGGAAACGAAAATTGCGTCCTTGTAAACTTCGGGCGTTTTCCTCCGAAAATAATACGGAAAAGAGTCCCGTATTCGGCGGCCGAACCGCGCCAGTGTGCTCGATTTGGACACGACGACGCGTATGTGTAACGTATAGTTTGTGAAATTAGTCATCGTGCGCGCCCCCGAACCAAAATGGACAATGACGCGTAAAATTCGCTTAAACGTTTCGGCTCGCGAGCAATACCCGCGCGTGTGAACTGTGCACACCGGCGGCCAAACGTCGTCGTCCGTACGACTGTCGATAGGCATTTGTCAATTTGACGTCGGGTGATGACGGTGGTACTCAGTGGTGTGCGGCTCGGTTGGGCCTACCGCGTGTATAAATGGAAAAAGAAAAATCGGTGACGAAATTCGACACCTTCGGGAGGGTTTTTTGAACGTGAAATTGTCGTCGGTCCTTTTGACGCTTAACCTAACACGCGCGCGAGTTCGAAAACCGCGCGGAAATGGCGTCACGTTCCCAAACCAGTATTGCGGCCGTGCGACACCCGACGAACAATACGAATCGTGTAAATAAAACGGTGTTTGTTCGTGACGATACGACGTGTACGTAAAACGGGAAAAACGACGACTCGCCGAAAACACGTTCGATAAACACTATAAATACTATTAATCTCGCGTAATTCGAGCAACGGTCGGTAACGATAAGAGGCGCACAGCACCGGTTGTCGACCGTGACGGCGTTTGGTGGGGCGAGTAGCGACGACGATTAAGCATGATCCACATTCTACGCGGCGGCGATTGTCGAATTGGGAAACGAACGGCGTAGTACCGGTCAAGTTTTTTCGAGCGGCTACGATTTTCTCACGCCCGCCGTAAATACGCACGAGGCTCCGAAACGGCCCGCGAATTATAGCCGTACGGCGTAATACCGTAATCCGTTTTGACGACCGGCCGAAACGAGTATTTCGTTTTGCCCGGTAATGTACGTCGTCGTTCCGTTCGATAAACGGAAAGTAACCGACCGTTTTGTTCGCAATCGTTTACGCGAACCGGTCGGCCATCATCGGCGCCAACCAATATCGTTACGAACAGCGTACGCGCGCCGGTCGGCGATTACAACGCGGGCGCGGCGTCCACGTAGTTTTCGAACGAACGTACCGCGCGATCGAACAAAAACCGTCGACCGCGCGACACAGTGCCCGGACGGCACAGGCAATCGTACACGCGCGGGCGTTTCGACATAATCGGCCGGATCCGTCGCACAACGCGTCCGTCCGTAATGAATAGATTGACAGCTCGCGCGTAAAAAGTGTGTGTGTGTGTGTATGTGTGTACGATATAACAAAATAATCTCTTCGTCGGAAACGTCGAAAACGGTTAGCCGTCCGCGGACACGCGCGCGCTCTAGACGCGATTAAAACAACGGTTTATTCCAATTTGACCCCGCCGTCGTACGTTTATACGCGCGCGCTCGTACGTAATTTTTTTTCGAATTTAACCGGTCGCGAAATCACCTTCTAGAAGACCGAACGATCGGTCGTTTCTTCATTCGCCAACGCGCCGCTGTGAACGTGTCTTATCCGATTACCGGGCGTACCGGACGCGCTAACATCGTACATAACTTTCACGACAAATCGCGCGCGCGCGCGCGCGCGGAATTCGAGCCGACCCGACAGGAAATTTAACGTATTACGAAAAACCCGGCTACCTCTACACGTATCGCGGATAAGCCGCGCAATATCCGACGCGCTGCGTGTTCGCTACGCGCGAGTCGATAATGTTGGCGCGAATATTTATTCGTATTATCCGGGGAAAAGTCATAAGTAGGGAAGGCCACACTGATTGCGGGTTATCGAACGTTTATTATCCGCACGACCCAGCGCGATTCGTTTAAATCGATTACGAACGTTCCGTTTAAAAACGATAACTCTCCGTTCCCGGTAAACCCAGCGACCGAGTAACGCCGCGACCGGCCACTAAATACCGACGAAAAATCCCGATAAACGTGAACACGGGTCGTCGACGAATCGTTATTAATAAACCGGGCTACGTCAGCCTCGTCCGCTAGTCAGAAGTTACCTACGATCGTCTTGTCGAACGCGTAACCGTTCGAAACGAAGGAAACAAAACCGTCCCGACAGTTTTTCTTCGCGTTCCCGGGCCGTCGGTTCATCCGCGAATCGCCGCGTTCCGAAACGTTTTAACCGGACGACGAAAACGTACCGGACTCGCGCAATCTCGAATAATTGTCGTGCGTTTAATTATTATCGACGAGAGAAAAAACGCCGCTTATCGATTACGTTCGTAGTGAATATGTTGTATACGTGTGTGTGTCGCTCGGTTGTACGTGTTAACGCGGCTTTCCGACGAAATATAGTTTTTAAACGTATTTTTCGTCTAAAGCGCGGCGGTTCGACGATATTCAAACGTTTCCGAACACGAACGTGGATGAGTAAACGTTACGTATTTCGAACGTACGCGCCACCGAATCCAACGCCGACGATTTCCGATTTACGGCCGTTAAGCGTTGTCGTTCCCGCGGCACTTTTTCGGCCGTCGTAGTCTCGTGTGTATTTCCTTCTCGCGGCCCGACACGAAATGTTTCCGTCGAAGTGAGGGAAACAACGGGGTACCGTAATTGCCCGTTCGGACGAGTTGTGCGTCGATCGGAACGAATACGCGTCCGTTTTTATGACGCGCGCCGGTAGAAATCGTAACCGCCCGACTGGACGCACGGACTCGTCGTCGTTGGCCCGTTTCTATCGCTGGCGACCCCCCTCCCCCCCGGTCAACGCGTCCCGAGACCGGCCAATTTGTCGAGTTTACGTCGAACGGGATCGTCCCGTAATAAATCGTCCGAACGTCCGTCGGTCACGTATGTTTCGTAACGCCATTCCGAACGGTTTTTACCGCGCGTTTGTCCGCGAAATGTATCGAAATCGTTCGCCCTACCGCGATTAGTCGGTAAAAACTGAGTACGTCCCGGCGAAATGACCGAGAGAACCACGGAAGTGTCGATCGATCGATAGTGAAACAAAACGCGAGAGACAGCTCCTCCTCTCAGGGTGTTCGTGCGGTTTGCATTTCGAGATTGGTGAAATTCCCGTAAATGTCGTCGTCGTCGTTCGTTTTTCGCCCGCGGCAATTTGTTTCGGTGGTAATGCGTACGAACAAACGGTTCGATTGGAAACCCTCCATACGTATCGTGACCGCGAGAATACCAACAACGATACGGGTCGTCCGTATTACAAAACACGCCGACAAACGACACGTATAGGTAACGTCGATTAACCGGTACACTATTGGACGGTTTATTTGTTGTACTCGATACGTACGTCATTAATGTCAACGGTGGCGCACGGACATTTCTGGGTCACGAGCGCGCGGTGTACGCGTCGGTTTTTTTCGTCGTCGCCGTTCGTATCGCGGCCGGCTTTTCTCGTCGTCGTCTTGGCCGAGTGCGCCGCCTAAAATATCCGTTCCCGTTCGCCCGTTAACCTGACCGACGTACGGCCGCTTTTATTGCTCGTCCGCACGTAACCGCGAACGTTTCGAAACGTCACGTTCGGACGTGCCCGGCGATCGTATTTCACGCGGAGCGCGCGTGATGGACGTCGTCCCGAGTTCGTTCTTACGTACTCGGGCCGTCACGTTTTACCGGCGGCCACGGGTTTTCGTCCGTCGTCGACCAGCAACGCGTTGTGCGTGATACGGCGGTCAATGTACGGTCTCGTTAGAACGCGAGCGGTTCGGCGCGTGTGAACGCGTCAATTAATACGAACGAGAGCGCGTCGTGTACGCGGCAAACGATTCGACGATCGGTCGACGTTTCGTGTCGGATCGTTTTGTCGCGTCGGGCGACAAAACTGGACGGCACGTATCGCGACAGACGGCTGGGGACTGAAACCACCCGGGGGAGACCGGCGAAGCCGACGACTAATCGTTCGGTTATCGTTTTCCCGTTTTGTTTCTTTTTTTTTTATATTCGCGTCGGATCTCTTCCCTCTGGACCGCCGGACAATTCGCCTATCGGGCGGGCACATTACCGTTACTGATCACTGTGTTTCGTAAGCGCTCGAACACGACGGCGTGTCATACGGTGAAAGTTAAACCGATTCACGAAACATAATACTACCGATAGTCGGAGTGTACGGCCAGATACACGCATATTGTACAAACGCGTATCGTTCGACGCGCGTTTAATGTCGCCGCTGTTTACTTAAACGGATGGCGCGCAACAATAAACGGCACTCGTGTATTACGCGAAATATCCGCCGGAATATTTCTAAACAGAACAAACCGTATAACGTTATATAGCGCGCGCGAATGGAACGCGTATTGTAATTATTCGCTACTGTAGCGAACCTATTTAAACGCGGTCGGCGAGTAACTTGACACCCGTACGGACGAACGAACGTCGGTCGGTCTCTGGGTGGGGAAGGGAATATACGATAATTTTCGTTCGAGCCGCCGACGTAATTCCGCTGAGTATATTCGTAGCTCGGCACCGGTAAACCGTGGCCGGGCGAGCGGAACTTGTATTTCGTAGCTGGTTTCGAACGAACGCGTCCTCCGACACGGCCGAGTTGAACGCGGTCGCGTTCGAAAATCGAAAAGGCCGCGCGTTACGAACGTAGTAAAGGACGACGAAAAAAAACCGTTCGGCCGGATATGCGCTATAGGTGGTGGTAACCCGCGCGCGTCCGACGTTCGTACGATAGGAATTATTTCGGGACTTTTAAATCCCGGAGCGGACCGACGGCCGGGAGTGAATTCGGAACCGTTATCCAATCGTCCGTCGTCGGTCCTATATGGCGTAAAAACGACGTTTACGAATCGGTGGAATTAGCCAAACGAACCCGGCCGGGGAAAAAAACCGGCGCGATTAATTATAAATTCCAGTTCGTCCGACAATTTTGTCGGAATGACCTTGGCGTGAGTTCGCCAGCGCGTACGGACGAACCAATCACACGCAGATAGTTCACGTACGTTTCATTCGTATTTCGAACGTAACGTAATATATAAATATAAATATTTTCCGTAAATGGCGGGCGCGCTAACCTAACCGACACATACGGCCGTCGCGGGGTTGTAAATTATTGGGGAACCCGTAACGATGGACGGACGACGGTGAACGAAGAAAATCGTGGAGATATTGGAGAACGTCGACGACGAATAGGAAACCGGTAAACGGCGAAACGATTTTCGAACAAACGTCGACGAAGAGTTACGTCGAAATCACCGAAATAAATCGACTTCCGGAATACGTTTGAGGGGAAATAATAACTCGACGGGTTATTTCGATCGGTTACGAACGTGTTTTCGTTACGACTAATTCTAAATTGTAATGGCGAAAATCGCCGGCCAGTAACGAAACGAGAACGTGCCGTTTTTCCGGGGGGGGGATTGGTTAGTAAACCGAACGTACCCGATAAGTCACCGGGCGTACCTAGAGGACGACACAAGGCGATTGAATTTAAAAACGGTATGCGTGGAACTAATGGTCTCGGGCGCGGAACGACGTCGTACGTACGGTTCGTGGCCGGCGGTTTTCGCGCCCGAGGACGGCGGTCGAATCGCACGAGGACAGCCGGGAACGTTCGCATTTTGGCGCGGGTAACCGTCGTCGAGTATAATCAACGAAAACGTACGTCGAAGGACTCCGCGGTGTCACCTTCGCCGTTTACGAAATTCGTCGCACACTCGCCGTACCGTGTGAAACGCGTATCTCCGTATTATTATTAGCGACGCGTTTACGCGCCTGGTGAACAATATGTCGGCCGTATGACGGCGAGCGTAGTTTTTCGTGTCGTTTTCATTCCGGTACAAGGAAACTAAAGACCGAACACGACGCCGTCACACGGGAGACACAGGACGTCCGAAGTTAGCAGCCGCCCGAACACGTACGAGCGACTAAACGCGTCCACCGTTACTTTCCAGACGTACACGTTCGATTATCCGCCGTTACGCGAACCGACGTGCCGTTGTTGTTGCGGCTTTTGGCCCGTCCAGACGTCTCCTCGGCGGCGTACTTACCGCGCGGATCGGCTCAGCTAAACGGACGACAAATCGGAACCAGCCACAATCCGTCCATGACGGCCGCCGGCGTTCACGGTACGTTAATTGTTCGCCAGCGATTGTTCGCGTCTCCGACGACACGGGTCGTCGACGTTAAGGTCCGCGTGTCGATTGTCTACCCGATTGTGTTTCGTTACTAATACGCGTTAATAGAACACGGCGAAAAAAAACACAAAAAACGAATCGGTATTGAAAAAACGCCACGCCCGTAGTCGTCTCCCGTTGTTTAACGTCTATCACGGACGTAACGGTGACACGCGTCGAAAACCATTCTAACGGAGACCCGGGCACCGTCGTCCGGAAAGGCCGAGAACCGTGTCGTTATCGAAACGGTTTTATTACACCGTCGAGTGGTCGACGGACATTGTCTAGTCGTTGTTGACGGCCGTTTCGAGAAATCTCGTAAATACGACGTAATCGCGAACCAACGGTTCACGGGAAGTTTTTTTTTTTTTTATACGGCAGTTCGGTTATTAAAAGAGCTCTTAGCCGCCGTTTACGTTACGCGAGCATCACGAGACACGGGCGAGGCGTCCGTTCGGCGTAATCGTATTTACCGTCTAGGTGTTCGGTGAAAGCGTGTACACTAAGTGTGTATACACTTAAACAAACACTCGTACAAATCGACTCCGTTAAATGGCCTATTTCCCGAGAATATACAAGCGCGCGTATAATACGTACGTACGGCGTGTGCCGTAAAGAGAACCGTATGGACCGTATTTCTCCCGTACGTCGTAAACGGCCTTCGAAAAAGAGCGTTCCGTGATTCGGCTGGACGACACGCAAAAAACCGATTCGTTTCCAGCAACGGGGCCGGTGTTCCTCTACCTAGCACGATGACTTCGGAGCGAATATACCAATAGGCGAATTGCGGTACGACGAGGCCGGCGGAGAGAAGTTTCGAAACGGTGGCTAGTTAACGGGCAACTAGATATGGTTCCGATAGAAACGGAGAAACGTGCTCGTAAAACGAACAAACACGCTCGTCGAGTGGCTATTTCAGTACGTCGTTCAACGCGCCCGGATGGATATGTTATTCGACAGAATACGCGTGTCCAATCGTCGATTTCTCCTTCGAGCCGGGGACGAACGCGAGAATAAAAATTTCGGGACGGGTGGCTGAAAAATGCGAAACGAGCCGACAAATTAACGTAGTTATTCGATTTTTCGATCTCGCGGGAAATTTCGAAATAACTATTTTAAATTTTAAACATTTTTCCTGATAATTCGAGAGGGTACCTACCCCCATTTATGTCCTATTCGAACGCCGACTGCACCGAATCATTAAGACGTGTCACGACGGGATCAACGTATTTTGTGAGGGTGTGGTTTTTTTTTTTTTATTCTCGACCGACCGTAAACGTATTCAACAGGTGCTTCGGACGAGAAAAATCCGAACGGTTCGCTAACAGTAATAAAGAGGCGTTCGACGATTTCGTTATAAACGTCCGATCGGTTTTCGCAACGAATCTCGTCGAAGCGTTTAACCGTTGAACAGAGTAACAGACGCAATGTCGTTCGATATTTTCGAGCGAGAAAAATGTCCGTTCGGTTAAACGCGATGATTTACGTTCGTTTTTCCATCGTTGAGAAATTCTGGTTACGTCACCGGCGACGGTATCGTAAGTTGAACGGGGACAATGTACTAATAAAATATCGCGTACTAAATTGGGTTCTCGAACGTAATTCGTTCGTATACGGATATGTAGTCCGTTTACGTTGATCGTCGAATAATTTATATATATATATATATATATATAATAACCCGGCGAAGTCAGGCCGCACGTACCCTGGACGCTACATAATCTCCAAGGCCTCGTAAACGGAGTTAGTGAATACGGCCGGCGTGACACGGAAAAAACCGGTAAGGATACACCATTACGCCGTGGAAACCGTTTTATAATTTTTCGATTCTCCGTTATAAACAAATATTCGGGACGTACGTGATTGAAAAAAAAAACGGAGCGTACGCACTTCGCCGCGCGTTCGTCGACAAACGAATCGTAAAATCGAAAAACCGGAACGGATAAATCCGACGTTCACGAAGGGGATGAGTTACGTAATACCAATCAGCCATAATTGGGGCCAGTTTTACGTACGGACGGACGCGACGAGACGTAATTCGATAGGGAGCGCTCCGGAAAAATCAATTCTCGTCGTCGGCTTCGGGAATATTTAAAAGCGGGCGCGATATTAATTCGCGAAAATATTCAACGGTGGACCGTTACGGGCGAATTGAACGAGTGATGCCGATCGCTGACGTTCCCTCCCGAGCGTGTTCGTACCGATCCGGTTCGATTTTCCGTTATAGGATCGCCGCGCGTCAAATATGAACATCCTTACGACGGGCGTGTCCGAGGCGCAATAAATGACACCGACGGCCGAGAAGACGACGCGTTTTCGTAAATTTCGCCGAGCGAAAAACGATAACGGGCTCGGAGGTAAAACTCGCTGGTCGTCGACAACGACGAGTAGTGGCGAACCGGTATCAGTTATTTTCGTCGTAAACGACGGCGAACGATTGTCCGGGCCCGGAAACGAACGTTTCAATTTCGAAATACCTACCACCGCGTCGCGAAAAGTGTTACGTTAGTGTTTTCGTTCGGATTCGGCGAACGCGGCGATACGTTTGTTTCTTTTTCCTGTTGCGACGGTCGCGGACACGGAATAATCGTTTCGTTAATTCGTCCCGAATGTTTGGACGTAAACGACCACCGACGAAAAACTGTACGTTGTATTTCGGTTACGATTCGGTAATATAAACGCGGTCGCAATTAACCCGACCCGGTCGCCGGAAACCGTACGTCGTCGATATCCCGTGCGAGGCGAAAAATATAAACGAATAATTTGAACCCGAACGACGGCGGTCACGGGCGTCGAACAAAGATAATTAATTTACGGGCGCCGAAACGTCGGACGCGCGCGTTTTCGGGCCTCCGGACGAAAATATTCGTCGTCCTATAATCGAGATCACAGATTACGGGGAGCGCCGAGAAACCCGACGGACGTAATAACAGCGGCGGCTCGAAACGGGTCGTTCGCATTTTTTAATGGTACGAAAATGGTAAATTTGACGGTTGTACGTACGAAAAACGATAGTTAACGATTCCCGGACAATAGTTTGTACGGCGCGGAAAAACGACCCGCAGGGTCTGGTTCGGAGACGTTGTACGACGGACGATTTCCGTATCGGTGTATTACGTTTTCGGTATCCAATTGCACGGAACGCGAAACAGCGGTTTGTGCCGATCTGCCGTCAAAAAACACGCTACGAACAAACGCGAATAGGATTGGATATAAGACGATTTCGTCGGCTATGGCGATTAAAACCGAACAGGATAAAACGCTCGGTTTCGTTACGACGTTTTGCGTTTCTCTCGTAATTATTTCGAAATGTATAATCGACTTACGTTCGAATTTTCGTGTTCCGTTAATTTCGAATAATAATATTCGATTCCTAACGAGATTTTCGGACCGTGAATAGCGTTCGTGTTTCTGAAAAAGAGACCAATTTTGTTCCGTTCCCGTGATCGTGTCCGGCCGTGCTTACGCGTAAGTCGTTTTCAACGGAGCGCGTGAAAACCGGGAAAAATCGATCGCGCGATTTTCGCGAATTTTACGATAAAAACGCGGGAACCGGTTTTTGTTTTCGAAACGAAATCCCGGCACAAGATTCGGCCGAGGCGGCGAACGATTTATATTTCAATCGTGGATCACGCGACGTCGACCGGAAGGAGTTCGATTTCCGGCCATCCGGAATTCGCCCGATTCATCCCGAAACGAGAAATAACGCGGAATACGTTTTCTCTCACTCGGCCTCCTCCAACTATCGCCGGCGGTGCGTAGACCGTGGCGGGTGGGTTCTCTGGTCGGACGGGAAACGTTATATTTTTCACGCGACGGTTCGGCCGCACGTAAAACAAACACAACGCGACGGTAGAAACGAAATAAAAACAATAACCGGAACCACGCCGTCTCGTTCCGCCGGCCGCGCCACGACACGCGTTGCGGACGTACGAAAGAAACGGGGCGACGGTTAATTTACGCGCCGGAAACGGCCTACACACCACCCGACTCGCCCGTTCCGTGTTTTCATACGCCACCGAAAAACGTTATCGCGGCGACGGCACGGAACGCATTTGGGTCGCGATAGCGAAAAAGTCGATCCGGGCGCGACGACAAATCACGAGCGCGCCGAAGTCATTCGTAGCGTGGCCCCGCGGACGAGACGCGGTTACAAGAAGACGATCGGCGGATGTGAACGAATGTGCACGCCGATCGATTCGTTCGTACACGCGCGGGCGGGAATTCGGCACAACAGACGACACGTGTCTGTGGTAACGTCCCGAGATCGTATTATTTAATCGGCGTAAATACGCGGGGGACGAGTCGCTCCGGCCAAATCGGAAAACAACTGCGGGCGGCACGTTTCGTCCGTTATTGTATGTGGCGGCGCGTACGGCCGTTGGAAATACGGCGGACACCGTGTCGATTAGGTTACGTCATCGAGGACGATATATTGTTTTTCGACGGTCCGAAGTGTGTACCGCCTTCAGAAATTCCATAATATAACCGGATACGGCGTCCGGAAAAAATATTAAGCCGGCTTCGATTCCCGTACAGACGCGGGGCGCCGTGGTCGTTTCGAAAATCGTTAGATCCAATAAAACACGGCTGGTGGTGGTTAGTAATAATAATACGCCGTCAGCGCGCGCCCACAGTAGGCCAACGTGGCGTTTTCGGCGAAATCCGTCCGAACTCCGGCGAAATTGTTCGGAAACGACGGCCGGATTTCTCTACCGCGTGTGGGATGGCGGACGAAGAAAGCGCCGACGCGGTTATTACGCGCACGCGACCGATTTCGGCCGCCATTCGATTACCGTTTCGAACACGCGAATGTCGCGTGCGCTGTCGACAATCGGTTTTCACTGATACCGGGCGCGTATCTCGTGTGCGACTAGTTACGGGAAATTCGCGGGACCTTTTCGCCGCTCGTATACAGTCGGCCATTTCGCGCGCGTAAACCGCACGTATTGTACGATGTATATATGTCGACACGACTTTCGGACGTTTAGTCGCGCGGTAAACGTAGAGAAACGGACGAAATATACGTAACAAACGGCGTTTAACCCCATAAAACGGGTCGCGCTAGCTAAGGGGGAACCGCGAAATAGGCCGACGACGATCCGAGCGTCCGCCAATCGTCGCCGTGTCGTGTAAACGGAAATCGTCGCGCGAATCCAAACCCCGAGGGACGATAAAATACCGCGAAAACGTCCGGTCGAAACCCGTGAAACGGACGCGCGCGTAATTCTTCTTGATAAACCGTCGGGACGATCCGTTTACGTATAATTCGACAACCGTCGAATTACACGAAGTTTGCTACCGTTAAAAGTCCACGTGTGTAACGCCTAGTAAAAACGGAGTTACAAACGAACCGTTTACGATTTTCCGCCGACGAACGAGTTTCGGAAAATGGCGGGAGAATTCCGTCCGGGAAAAACACGGCGCTGTCGCCAAAGACGCGTAACCGGTTGGACCGAAAATCGGATCCGGGAAACCGTTTGGACGACGCGTCGTCCCCGGTGTGTTGTTCATTTACGACGGCGAACCGTCGGTTTTTGTATTTCGCGACGGCCGGTTCCGCTGGAAAGTCGGCGACGACGGGCGTCACACATTCCCGGGACGGATTACGCGATATACGGGCGCCGTGATCGACGAACGTTTGAACAGACGCGGACGGCACGTCGCGCTCTCGGGGTACTTACTAAACGATATAAAACGTATTATACCGGAACACCCGATTTTGTTAAATTACTTCGGTTCCGTTTAGTTTTTCCGTCGGGACGCGCCGCGTTGTTTTCGCTCTCTCCGAATACCCCACGCGCTCCGGGCACCGTTAAGCCTTCGTGGAACGGGCGCGTGTGACGGTGGGGCGCCGGTCGAGCGGAAAGTAAACGAGGCCGAATTCCGTAAAATTAGAATAACGACCGTCGTGTTCGCCCGAGTACGAATATTTCTCGAAAACAACGCGTTCCCCGAATAAAGGTCTCGCGTATTCGAACACGCGCCGCCACAAACCCATGTCCCAACCCGCTGGCCCACTCCGGCCATAGGAAAAGACCGCCGTACGCCCGCGCCGAGGCTTCTCCGACGACGTCCGGCACCGGTTAAAAAGCGTGCGCGGCGGCACGTCGCTTAGTTTTCGCTTGGCCGTTAATCTTTCCAAAAAACCGGCCGACATCGTTGTTACCGAATCGACGCGGTACGGGGAGGGTGAAAAATAATGTCCCGTCGCGCTAAACGATCGTCCAGAACGCGTAATTATTACTACGCGGCGTTCGGGTCCGGTATGTCCCGTTATCGAGCAAACGCCGTTTAACGGGCCCGAGCCGATCGGAATTGTGTTTCTTAAACGCGTCCCAAATAATATTCGTCCCGGTTAACGGACCCCGAACGTCGTCGTCGTCGTCACGGCGCACGCGGGACGGAGTGGAATATTCGCAAAAAAGAAAACACCACGTCCGTCACACCCCGTGTACGATAGACGACGATAATATGAATAAACTTCGCGGCAACGGTGAGTCGCGTTTGGGAGTCGTCCGCGCCCCGAATAAAAACAAAAACCGATTTTTGATTTTCCTCCCGAAAACACGCGGCGCTGGATATTCAAAACGAATCGCCCGAGAAAACGTACGCGTGTGCTAGAGTATACTCGAGATGATCAAGTTACGTATGAAATACACGCGGTACGTATTATTCGATAATTGTTCTTCTTCCGCGAACGGTCTAATTATTGATTGCGTGTACCTACCTCGTCGACCGGAACAGTCCCCGAGATATTGCGATCCGCTAGTGGCCGGGTACCCGTACGTCGCACGACACATTCGGTCGGCACGACGATTTCCGTAACGAGGTTGACCATTTTTAAAACCGGTCCAACCGCGATCACGGAACTTTCCGCGCGACGGCCGTTCCATTTTTAATTCGCCGATTTCGCGTCGTCCACTGGAGACGGCGGGCGGACGCGAATTTGTTCGGGCCACGCGCGCCGCCTGAGCTGAGGAGTAGCGGCGCCGCGTTAACGTTGTGCCGAATTTCGCGTCGAATTTCAACGGAAATTAAACAAAAAAACGAAACGAAAAACCGTAGCCGCCGTCGACGATATTATTATCGTATAGAATATTTGTTATAGCTCGAATTAGGCTCGATATTATGACTATATTATTATTATTATACGTCGAATCAGGCCCGGCATTCGGGTAAGCCCGAAAGTGTTACGCGTTGGAACGTTCGACGATTGACTTAAGTTACAGAAGATCGAAAATAGTTTAAACGAACGAAAAAAATCGAAGTTAATGGTATTTAATTTATTGTCGATTTATTTATGTAACGACGACGACGACGTTCTCGTTCCCGTGGCTCGTTAATATCATAAATTACGGCCCCGGTATGTTGACCGATGATAATAATAATACGCCGCGGCGGCGTTGCCGTCGTGTACGCTCGTCGTTCGCGGCTCACCGCCGCCGCCGGGCCATTTACGCCGACAATGTCCCGTGGTGTTTTGAATAGATATTTCGCGACGGCGTTCGACGATCGTCCGATTTTTTATACGCGAGTTTTTTTTTTTTTTGTAAGGATTCGGAGCGTAACAGCAACAACACCTTCATCCTCACGAAACAACCGCGGTGACGGGTAAGAGACCCGTGGAACAGGCGTACGTACGTAACCTGTACGCGCGTAAATAATTGCCGTCAATTACGCGCAATCGGCTAGGACAATAGTAAAACTAAAGCGTTATCGTTACACGTTGCGTTTTCGATAGAATTTTTCCGTTTATTTTTTTCCTTGCAAAACGTATATCACATTCAAAAGTTTAGAGAACACCGATAATAATAATTAATAATAATAATAATAATATTTAGTAATATAATATTTTAAGTTATTAAACTTTTAAACCTATAACAGGTAGTAAAAAAAAAAATCACTTACACATATATATTTCGTATATAAATATCATGGCTCGTTCGACAATATTTTTGGTCAAACGAAAATGCGAGAAAAAAAATAACTCTACAATTATAACTCAAGAAGACTGGGCGCGGAGGGGGGAAGGGAGGGGCACGTGTAAAAGGAATTCGCTTGGGGCGTTCTTTTTTTTTCTTTCCAAACAAATCGTCACGCGGTTCGCGGCACGTTCCGTGGCACGCGATACAATAAATTCGCGAACGGACGAGCGTACAAATATTCGTATCGACGTTTATTTTTTTATTTTTCTTTGGATTAGAATTCGCGTACAAAAATATTCGGCCGATTATAACTCGTAAAACGAACAAATAAAAAAATAATAATAATAATAATAATAATAGTAATATTACGTGTACGGCGGAGAATTTTGTCCAATTTCGAAAATATTGTTCGAGTAACGGTAGTAAAGAGACGTACGACAATTGACGCACGTACACGTAAGCCTAAGTATCACAACGTTTTTTTTTTTGTTTTTGGATTGTATCACCTACACGTGAACGAAGTCTTTGCCGAGTATAAAATACGGTTTTCGATTATATTTAAAGGGGAACGTATAGGGTGTATATATTTACGTAGGAATTTGGGAGTGGAGTTAAGGAAAAAATAATAACACAGTGACGCACGGGGGCAAAATAGAGAAAGATACAAGGAGTGTATGTCAGAGGAGAGTGACAAGAGATCAATGCAAAATATCTACAATTACTACAACGTATTTACAAGGTCTTAATATTGAAACTCCCCGCCATCGTCATACGCGTAACAAGTGACGAGACGGTTTTCTTTTTATTCCCGAACGACGCCGTTTTCGTTTTTAAGTTTTTTTTTTTTTGATTGACACATATAAAATTACGACTAGCAAAAATTTAAGGCGAGTAAAAAAAAACACGACGAAAGCATATTATAAGAGAGTTAAACAATAATCGTTAACGACGTTAGGGTTACATAAATAATATAACACACACACATATATATATATATATAGCGATAAATAAAAATTTTAATTGACCAAACGAGCGTAAAAGCGAACAAGTCTCGAGTTGTTTGCGAATGAAAGTTGTATTTCGTACTTACACGTTCCTATTTACTTTCTGCTTCTTTCCTATCGTATTTTTACTATCGAATGAGCAAAACGAACACTATACCACAATTTCGAACGCGCGGTCACATTAAGCTATTACTGTTATATGCGTCTGAAGTACAAACAATGCGACGTACTTTTTTGATATTTTCTGTAACTATCGTAGAATTACGTATTGCTTCGGAAAAAAATACATACATATATATATATAAATCAAAGTTTAACGTTATGGAGGAACAATATCGTTTCAATTAAAACGTAAAACAATCGACAATTTATTTTGTTCGGCAAATTAAGTATGTGCAACGTGTCGATCCACGCGGTAAATTTTGTTTATATATATATATAAATATAATACGATCCAACGACAAAAATGTTTAAGTCTAATAGTAATTGACCGTAGGCGTACCGATGGTAACGGAACATGAATGTTAAAAAATCGGAAAAATTACGCTTCGGAATAAAACGAGAGTATAAATAGTAACGGAAAATTCTGAACGAGAAAAAATGTATAGTATAATTATAATTGCGAAGCGGAATAATGTTTCACGTAAATTTTTCGATTTGTAATAAAAATGTATTAAAGCGCCGACAATTAAACGTAAAAAATGCGTTTTTACGAACGTATTTTTAAAGGCATATGTATGACACGTATGATATATTATCTAGTTTAACGCGTTAAAAACGAAAAATTCGGCGATAGATTTCTTGCCCGCGAATTTGAACCAAAACGGTTACGACGGTCGATCGACAAAGTTATAATACCTACCCAGTCTCCGGTTAATCGATATAGTTTGCTTTTTACATACCCGTGGACGTCCTCAACATTCAACGGGGCCACCTTAAAGAGCAGCAGCAGCAGCAGCAAGTACGACACGAATGGATGATAATTTTTATCAAGAGGAAGAGAGGGGAGTTTTCTTTCGCTTTTATTATTATAGTACGATATTGAAACGTTTACGCGCACGCGCGCTAAGGGGAACCCGTGGTGTTCAATCAATCGATCGACAATGACACGGTTTCTTTTCGAGATGATCGCCGGGACAGGTGGACGATTCCGTAATAATATTAATAGCGTAGGCGCACATATTTTTCGTAAAGGACTTGGGTGAGATCGCCGATCAATATTGTGCGTTGGGGGGTGAAAGGGGGAGGGGCAAGGGAATGTCGAAAAAAATACGTGTAATATTGTCATACTGCGCGCTTCGCCGTTCTTAGGGAGTCTTCCAATAATGCCTTACAAATAATATATATATATATATATATATATATATAATTCGCGACAACATGTACGTATAATATATTTATATTATATGTACTTACCTAATAAATAATATAAATCTATTTGCAAACGCTTCACTTATATTTTTTTAATCTTCGTATATATATGTATATATATGTATAATAAAATGTTTAATATTTACAAACAATCAATATAAAATTGACGGTTTTGCCTTTTGAATCGGTGTGAATACGTTCTCTCTGCGTTTAGTTGGGAATGTAGGAATAAGTCTGATAAGGCGCCTGTACGATCTGAACAGGAGATCCATAATTGGAAGGCAACAACGTTACCACGTTCGACGGCTTGCCCGGAGTCGAGTAACCGGAATAGTTACCGGTCTCGACGGCCGTGGCAGCGACGGCCATGGGCTGTTGCTGCTGCTTGGGATGGAAGTGCTGCTGCTGAAGTGTTTGTTGCTGCAGCTGGCGCTGTTGCTGACGAACAAAATGGCTGTTGTACGACGGTGAAGACGACAACGATCCGGGCGAAGTCGATTGTGACGACGACGGAGACTCGTAGCGAACCGGCATGACACCGGCAACAAACGGTGTAGAAGCAATGGCAGAAGCAGCGACAGAAGCGGTTGAGACAGTGGCGGCAGAAGCAGTTGAGACAGCGGCGGCAGAAGCGGAAGAAGTGGCAGAAGCGCGGCCGTTGGCGGCTCTAGAAGCGTTGGCAGCTCTAGAGGCGGCGGCGGCCTTAGCGGCGGCGGCTTCCAACATGACAGCGTCATAGTCCGATAAAACCACGTCTGGGCCCTCGTACAACACGCAAATGCTACCATTTTCCTCACCAATCCTGTACGACACCTCGCCAGGGTCCACCCACAATGTCAGTTCGTCCGGCAAATAGGAACGCACGCGGTCGAATTGCAGACCACTCAACGCCACTGCCCTATGGATCAACGGATCCGTCTTGTCCTTGTTGATCCTGATGCAACGGTACGCGGAACCGCGGTTCGGGTTACTAGGGAACCAACAGTCGTCGTACTCTTCTCTCAATATGGTCAACATAGCCATCTGTAACATGTCCATCTCGAGTTCCGTGAAGAACTGAGAGTTCTGCTGGTTGCGCCCAGCCCTGGCCCTAAAGCCCGAGCGCACCATCGACAACATAAAATCCACGGCTGCCATCAATTCTTCCCTCATCGTGATGCGGTCGAGAGCCTACGGGCACAGAAAACACACGGCTGATGAGCGAAAGCGAACGATTACGCGGAAAATAAAATTCTACGCTGGTATAAAGGGGGGAAGGGGTGGGGAGAGGACCGGCCGTCGGTATATATTTACGATTTAATCAAAAAGGATCGACGTGACGCGAGTATAGTGAAAAAAAAACCGACGACGTCGATCTATGGCGATGAAGTGTGGCGACGGGCAGATTACGGGCCAACGTTTATCGGAAAACGATAATGTCGGTAAGTACGAAATCGGAAATGAATGCCGGTAAATAATGAATTACGTACGACGTCGACGACACCGACAGTTAAAATCACAAGGGTAAAGGGAAAAAAGCCAAAAAAAATGGCGAATGGTATGGTGGTGAGGGGGGGGGGGCTGAAAGAGAAGGGTTCGGAATTGAAAAGTATTGACGAAATTCGTTGAAAATTCGTTGAGACCATGAACGTATTCGCATTCGTTAAAGAACGCGTGATCTACAACGATACTACGATTTAAATGATCTAAAGTTTTGATTTCTAAAATGTTTCCAATCAACATCTATTGGCGGACGACGTTAGGTAACACATCCGTCATTTATATTCCCACGCGGTGAATTATTTATTTTCGTATATTACGATATAATGAAGCTTAGGCGTATTACGTTTCAAACAAATTTTACGCTCTCGTCACACTAAAATAAGGAAGTACGTACTAAAAAAAAAAACATCGTACTATTTAAATTCTATGGTTTTGAACAAGTCGGATTCGTGGTAAATAATGGTGCCGAGTGTCCGATTAAATGTGCACTACTTACTAATAAACCGTACTAATGAACAAAAATTAAAAACATTATTTAGTCGGGGATGGGTAGTGGAAAATCCGTGTCCGACAACGACGCATAAATTATACGCATTTGTGGCTGTTAATTGTAACATAACAATATTATTAAAATCCAATATTTATTACACCGACTGATGAAATTAATTGAACAATTAATACACATAATTTGTTTTTGAACGATCCTAAACGATTGTCTACCCCCACCAAGTTATGCTGAACGGCAACCGAGCAGTAGGTGCGTTTCAGATTTATATATACATATATATATATGTAAAAAAAAGTATAAAATCGACGAGTACATAAAACATCTGCGTATTGTAATAATACAATTTGCAAAAATGTATACAATAAGAAAAAAAACTAAAACTGGAATTAAATCGAAAAAAAATAATTATACAAATCGTGTGGTCGAATAAAATCGTTTGACAATTAAAAACCAATCGTACAATAATACTTTTCTTGATGTAGATATTTCTATTATATATAAAATTCTAAGTGAACAACAAACTAACATTTTGCAATTAAAAAAAGATAAGATGTATTACCACGAAATATAAGTTAACGCTTTGCTCATAATTGATCAAATTTAGTATCCTAAATTTAGAATCTAACACTACTTACTGTCCTTTGAAATAAGTTTATATTATTTATCGCTCACTTGTTAATCCTCATAACAGTAATAAAGAATAATATTATATTTAAATTAAAATAATTAATGTATTTATTAATAATAACTTTACTTCTAAATTTATAACTTTTGAGTTTATTTTAAAGTCAAATATAAATGTAAGAACTATGTTTCTTCTTTTTTCACGTAACACGTGCCATGTATTACTACAGGACGTATTTATATAATGTAAAATTATAAATATAGATCTTTTTAAGTAATATATTATCATTTTTGTTATTGTATATTTTTGATATACAATTTAAAGAGCTAATTCAAATGAAATCTTTGTCAGTTACTTTGTATAGCGGTATAATACAATTGAAACGTTTATTTGAATTTATATAACACCATTATTTATGTTTATTATTTTTTTATGTTAAACTATGATACCTATAATAAAGCTAATACTAAAAATATAGTAAAAAAATTATTTAACAATATTATTATAAATTATCTATATATTTTTAAAATAATAATAAAGCATATGAATAAACATTTATATAATATTTAAAATGTGCGCTATAATTAAATTTTAAAAATCCATTCGATTCTTATTATGTTCTCCGTTGATTTTTTCTTCATTTTTAAAATTAAATTCATTCATTTGCTAGATCAAAATAGTGTAAAGTGTAAGTTATTGACTCATAGTCTACTAGTCTATACAGACAATTTTTAAAATTTGATTTTGAGTGGTTATTAATTTCTATTTCTTTTTTTTCAATATATATTATTTCTTTTTTTAACATTTAATTAAGTTCTTTGTTTATAGTTAAATGTATGATAGGATTTTATGAATATATATAAAGCTTTATTTTGTGTATATATGTGTGTGTGTGTGTTTCAATATTTAATAACTCTTAGTATTTAGTTCTGTTGACAATTAATTATATTTTATGTTCTACAAATACATTATTTTAAACATTAGTTTTCCTTTCTAATTCATTTTCATGGTATACAAAGAATTTATAATTTAAATTTAAAAATTAATATATTTAATATTTTAGGCTTTCAAAATTTTAAAATGTTATATACTGTTTTATAAATCATTTTATTAAGACATATCAATACTTTAAAAAAATAATATGCATGAAAAACAATTAGTTTATTAATTGCATATTAATTTGATAAACCAATTACTAAGTATCTAAAAGTAAATTACCTTGACTATACTATAATTAATAAGCAGTACTTTATTTACCACTGATATCGACAGCATTCTTACAGAAAAAATATGATAAACTTACTCCTTGTTTTATAGATATATAATATGTTAATGTATTTACTATAATAAAGTAACGTAGGTATGTAAGTTGTTTTGTAAAATAGACTTACATGGTTATCTTTAAAAAAAAATTATTCTCAAATGAATTAATTCTAATCTACATAAATCGTAATTAAAATAATTACGCTTAAACTAATATGTTCCTATAAGTTAAAAGTAATAGAGATAACCATTTCTAATCACTATAATCCATAAATAACCAATATTTCGTTTGTAATAAATTTTTAGAAATAATTAACGCTGTATTTTAAAATAATAATAAGGTATATTAAATTAGAAAATTACCAAATTTGTTATTATACCTAATACCTACCAATTACTTTTCAGAAAACTATTATTGTCATAGTTTCAACATTTATGATTTCAGTCCTGTTTTTTCTATTTTGAAGAATAAGAATATCTAACTACTACATTTAAATTGTAATAATACAAATGCAGTAACATTGTTTATACACATATATATTATTCGAGTCTAAATAAAGACCCTGAAAAGTGTTGTTTATTTGTGCAATATAGGAAATAAATATAACAATTCTAATGGTACGATAAATATAATATATTATATATAATTCTCATTATCATGTAAAAACAGGCATAAGTAGTTAGCGCATTAAAATTAATCGATAATTACTTATATTTAGATATATACGCATATATTGTTAGACATTTTCAAGTATAATATTCATACTAACAATTGTATTACAATCTACTTATATGAACAAAATAAGTATTCAAAAACTGTTCATAAAATCTACATGACACATACCATCGTTGAACAATCTTTTACAAATTTTACAATAAAGATATATAGTCTCGCTCGAAAATCTTCTTTTTGAATTCCATAATAACATTTAATTCTACCCAAACCTTAGAATTCAAGTTCTACGTAACGTTATTTCATTGCTCATTAGATGAATGGAGACCAAAAATACGGATATAACAACGTGGTGTATGTGCCCACAACTGAAATGTATCGTTCGATCCACAAAACATAATTGGACGATATAAAGAAACATAAATACAATATATGTTAAGTACTTATATACGCGTCAAAGACGTTTAAAAGCCGAGAATAATTGGTTAAAAGAAAAATGTACGCGTTGTACATTCGATCCAATGTACACTACACCGTTTTTATAAATACATAACGTAAAAAACTCGTAAAAATTCTACTGGACAAGTGGTGTTCGCGAAATACTTGTAGAACGTCGTACAGAAACTGTAGAAATAAACAATATATAATCGACGTCACGATAACTAAGTAAATTACGTTGATCTTGACATTTGACGAAGGTGTAGTTACGTGAAAAACTAGGAATATAATAGCTAAACTAACGACTAATTAATAAAATTCGAAGAAGAAATGACCAACAGGCCGATCGATAAATTATCGTCGATAATTTACCATTTAATCGCCTTACGTAATATTCGTTGGACGACGGTATTCACCGTCCACTGTGGCATCCATTACATGAACAATAATAATATAAAATATATGTATATATAATATACAATGTACAACGTACAATAACAATAATCGTAGACGTAAAACGAGCGCGTGCGAGGGACGGCGCGTGTACTTAAACGCGAAAATCTAATCAACTTACCGGCGCGGACCTGACGATAATAAAAGCGTACCCGTAACGACACGACTAAGGAAAACCCAATATTCGAGTTACCGTTGATCACGTACGGGGGGGAGGTACGAATATAAGCGACTTATTGTCGTAATCCGTCAACCGTCGTAACCGTTGCAATATGCGCCAACTAAAAATAACTGGTTTCGGCGGAATACGACGTAACGTACAATGACGCGCGAATATAAATTGTCGTAGGTCGTCAAACGTCCCCGCGGACCCACACCCAAACACGACGCGCGCTGCGGCGATCGGCACGGCGGCGAGCGAACGTACGGAATACGAAAAGTCCCCGGCTACGTATCACTCGGGCTAAAAAGAAATCTTTCGAGTGCATTCCGAGGACGATTATTATTACACGCGCACGCGCCTATAAATTTTCGAACCCGCCGTGCCGGTCGTCACAGTATACAACACCACCACGATCTCTTATGTACGCGTCGTTGTCGCCGGTTAATTATCGCCGTGCCGGTCCGGGAGGGAGTTCCGAAAAAATTATATTCGGACGCGAGATTTCCTGTTCTCAGCCGATCGGAATAAATTAACGGGCGCGCTCGGCCGACTCGGTTTACCCTTGAAAACGGCCGCCCGTCGCAACTCGGACGCGGAATTGACGAGACGATAATTTTATCGCCGACGTTTAATGCCCACACCAACGTGAAAACGTTTATTTCGCGTCAACGAACGTCTCGTACGCGCGGTTTACATCGGCGTACATAATATATACATTTAACCTAGAAAAATCTACGGGAAATAATCGAGAGAGCGCGAGGCGTCGGCAATAAAACTACGCGCGACGTTATTATTTATCGTGACGGTAACGCGGACGACGATAATAGTGTCGCGTACTATATTGAGGTACTTTCTCTCCGTCGTGACGGAAGAAGTCGCGCGGTAACACGGACGAGCTCGCGTAAACTTTCGAAAATTGCGTGCCTAACCGTTTTTCGATCGGTGTTTAATAAATGACGATGGATACTTACTATTCGGCCGTGTCCAAAAAAACGATACAAATGCCAAGAAACTCTACGGTCGTTGAAAGTGCGAACGACGCGGTCGGACGCTGGAGAAACAATGACGACGCGCCGGCAAACGTTTGTTTACGAGCGCCGAGCGACGCGGACGAGAAACGTGAAAGAGGAGTGGAGGGGAACGGAGACGCGACGAAAAAGAGTGAGAGAAACAAAGAGAGAGTGGGAGCAGTAGCAGCGAACGAAGAGCGCGCTGGTAAACGGACGACGGAGGACTGAAACCGAACGAACGCGCGTCGAACGGCGGGGCTAATGGCGATCACCGACGCGCGCACGCATACGCACACGCACATACGGGCGGCCGTTACACGCAACAAATACACACACACACACGTACATCACTCAACGATGAATAGTGACGCCGGTGGCGAGTTGCACCGTGGAAGGATTGTGAGGCGGGGGCACAACGATTTTCGTTTATTTTTTCTGTTATCCGTGGGACGAACGGTAAGTGTTGTCGGCGCGACGATTACGAACCGGTGGTGGTAGGGGTGGTGATCCGTCCGTCGGCGGGTCGCGGTCGACGCGCGCCGAAAACGTTCGTCGCGTCCCCGCCGGGGCACGAAAATCACGGCGCGTAATGGAAAAACCTCGGGCCCGGTTCACGATATTTCCACGATATTATTAGAAACTCCTCTCCGTCCGTCGGCCCGAAGTGTACGCACGTCGGCGTTATCGTTGCCTTACGGACAGCCGGCGGGTACGTGTGTGTGTGTGTGTGCGTGTGGTAGGGTGATAGGGAAGAGAGTAATTTTCTGGTGTAGCGCACTCGCGTATATTATTATTGTCGGTGATTGGCGTACTTGTTTTCCTTTTGCGGTCGCGGCGTAAACAAAATCGGCCGTGGGGAAGGCGGTGTCGGGTAGGCCGTGGTGGTCGTCCGTTGTAGATCGTTCACGTACGTGAAAAACAAACTTATAGCACGCACGCGCGCGCCGAAATAACGACAAGGGGGGGGGGGTGAAGGTCGATGAGTGGCGTGTCGTGGCTACTATTACGGTGCAGCTTCTCCCGAGCCGATCGAAAACCGAGAGAATAAAAATAATCGACGACGAAAATATCGTTAAAACAAATACGCCGGTAATAATCGTTCGACGAGTGCAGTACTCGTGACGTGTGCACAGTTTCGGCGGCGGCCAAATCGTCGATTCGAGGTCACCGTTGGCCGTCAGTGTGTATACATGCACCGCGTACGTTTTCGTTCGGCCATGTTACGCACGGCGGTCACGGTTTCCGCCACCGAAATCGCGACTTCTGAGTGAACGACATTTTTACTTTCGATATAAATCGTTGTCGTTGCACGCGCGCGTAACGTACGCGTTTTATCGCGTACCTCTGCGCAAAAGTGAAAACACAAAAGATATTTTCCCCCGAAAAATCGCGATATTCTCATTCTACGACGGTCCGGTGTATCTGTTATCATTATCCCTTGCGCGTCATTTATTCGGCGATAGAAACTGAACGGTCGATTTGACGAGACGGAACGTTCGGGCCGTTTTGAATCGCCGCGTCTGGACGAACTAACGGGAAAATCGAAAAACGTATTCCGGACACGATTCGTTAGATTTGTCTACGCGAACGGAAAAGGCGTTTGTAAATCGTTTTTCTCGTTCGGAATCTAAAAAACGTACCCCCAGTATACGAAAAAGCGTTCGCGGACTTTGTTCGAAACACTTAGGTGCCGCCAATTTCCGGCGATACCGAAGAGTGCAATTTTATTTCCTACGATTACAATCCGATGGCTTGACGTATATTCTGAACAGGAATTTAACACACTATATACACCAAGTACTCGCGTTCAGTTTTTAGTCCGTAAGTCGGTAGAACGTGGCCTGTACGGAGTGGTCGCGTAGTCACCAGACTTTCAGGCCTATAACGCTCGTTCTATGCGAACATGTTTACCTACGGTCGTAAAAATTATATTGCGCGCCGACGTCGGATCGTTTCGTTCGAATTGATAATATTACGTCACTATACGTTTCGTCAAAGCCGTTTTCCCCGATAATAAGGGAAGTTTCGCGGGAATGATATATGTGTATATATATATATATTATATGGAAAGGGTAGTTTAAAAAGGAAGAACGACAGGGGTCGTTGGAAACTCCCCTAAATAAAACTGCTGCGGACCCTCTCGACGAGCGTTACTCGTAGCACTCGGCTCGTGGACAATGCGAAACGGCGTGGTTCCCAGCCTTTGCCATTGGACGGGTACCCATAAAACAAATTATGGTTCTCGACGTGTCGTATATATAATGCGTACGTAAACGCGCAAATATCCGAACGCGGATTTTACTCCGCGTTACAAAAAGCTTGGAAACAATTTGATTTTCTAGTTCCTACAGCCGATTATTATTGTTTTCAACGAGAAAACGAAACGCGTACCGTTCGCACGACGCCCTCTCAACATCCCATTCAGCAGACACACACACACACACACACACACACATATATATATATATATATAGTTGTTCACGCAGCAGCTGTACCGAGAGGATTTGCCCGAACGATTTTCCACCACGAAAACGTCGGTCGCTTCGCACAAATACGTCGAGAGTATTAATATATCGAAGTAGCCGGCGGCGGTTAGCCGTCTCGCGCGTTATATTATTATATATTATTTCGATAATATTTCGGAGCTTTGTTCGGCCGTGTGTACGTTTCGGTCGTGGAGCGACGACGTAGACCACCGGTTTTCACCTGTCAGTCCACCGTCGCCGCCTCCACCACCACCACCATTCATGCCACCCGTATCCGGTTTCGGCCGCCAAGACGACGCCTTGTCCCGCGCGCGTCCGCCTATCACCAGACCGACGATCGTCGTGAGAATGAAAACCGTCACCCCACGCCTCCCCCCACTCCGTCCCCGATCCCGTCATCGAATCCAAACAACGTACACACAATACCGACTGTGTGCACGAACTCGACTCTCCTCCCGACCGCGTTCGACCAACCCTCCGACGCGGAACAGTTTTAAAGCTATTCATGTGTGTGTATGTGTGCATGCGTGTGTATATGCGTGCGTGTGTATGTGCGTGCGTATGTACGATAATCGTAATAATATATTACGATGTTTACCGTCGAAGGAGACCGACGAAATCCTCCTCAACCTGAACCACACCGACCCATCTTGTCTGGTCGGTGCGAGGGAAGCGCAACACCGAACACGAAGACGACCACCGTAATAATAATAATAAAACACGTCGGAGAATAATATTTTTCTCGTCGTCGTGTTGTTGTTGTCGGTGATGTTGCACGTCGTCATCGTACGTGCGCTGATGCAACGACGCCCCGAACGGTTCTCTTCGAACACATAATACGACCGCCCGCCAACGTTAAAATCAAAACACCGCTTCTCTATAGCTCGTTTACACGAGCGCGACCCAAGCTGGTTTTGGTTCGTTGTTGCGACTATGTTGTCCCAAAATGTGGAACGATTTCGGCGTGTTTTACGCGATTCAGTATTAAATCGTTCGGTTGTTCATGTTTGTAACCCGGTAACGAGACGTCGATTTTTTATTGGTTTTCCAACGTGTATTGTTGTCGTCCTATGGGTGATGGAAAACGTAGCGATTTTCCACATAATTACGTAAATAATTCGCGAACAATTTTGTGGAAATTATATTATGAACGAAAATGTTTACTATTAATTCGTGCGGCGAACGTATCGAACATTTTTTTCTGAACGTATTAAAACCAAAATTATTTGGATTACCTACGTTGAGATAAGTAACGTTTCGTGGCAAATGTAAAAGGCATTCTCGAATTTGCAAATTATATTGCGTATATGTTCGTTCAAAAATACATAGTATCGTGATTTGCTATTTATATGTGTGTGTGTGTGTGTTTGAGCAACCAGCAGCTGTATACAGTAGCGGACCCTCTTCATGCCTCATATGTATCAAGGTTATGTGTGACACCTTATATTCACCATGAAGCCATTGACTAGGGTACAGGTAAAATTTATTTTTCATTCTTTGTACGATACAAACAAGGCCAACATACCATTGTTAAAAATGTAAGTAGTTTAAATGTTATAAATATGTTATTATATTATTATTATGTTTTATTGGAATCCTCAGATGACGTAAAATTGGCTCGTTTTATTTTGTACACTAACATGATGTAACTTCAGTTTGTTAACTTCATATATATTGAACTTCAAATACATTACTCTTCAGGATATCACTTCATGATGTATTTCAGTTTCCCAACAATTTCGTACATCAGTACTGCGTACCAAATAATAAATACTGACGATATAAAAATATATATTATAATTTTTAATTTATTAAAATTTTTTAGTGTTTACTAATAGAATCCTTAATACTTGATTGGGCAAATAAAATGTTAACGCATTTTTTTTGTATTCGTCCTACTTCCCGAAAACAAAACGTTTTATACGTGCCAATTAAAAGTTAACGTTTTTCCCGTTGAAATTGTTTCTTCTTTAATATTATTTTCTTTTTTAAATCGGCTTGTACGACGTTTAATAGTCCATCGAACGTTTTTATGACATTCTGTAATAAAATATTTAAGGAAATTTTCTTAAAACTGTCGCAAAATATTCACATATTCTCTTTGCTAAATGAATGTACGGAGTATTTCCTATTGACATGAACACTTTCATTTTCATCAAATGCTTATGCAACGAAATTGTAAAAGTGCTTGATAGTTTTGACACGTCAAGACGTCACCAAAAAACAGTTGTACGTCCAAAAGTTAAAATGTACAAATAGTAAACGATAAATTTATATTCGATATGAGTTGATTTTATACTCAAATATACACAATAATCATGTAATATGTAAGGAAGCGCTATTAACGAGAAAAAATAAAACGCGACGAAATAGGTTGAACAAAAATGTCATATATAAGTGTGGGCCACGTAGAAGTAAAATAAACGAAAAAACTTTCCCGATATTTTGTTTATAAATAAATGATTAGCTAAAACGTTTGGACATAGGAATCGCCTTTTCGGTAGTTCGGTGGAAATGACAATGTCCGTAATACGTTTATATTTAATAAGGACGTTTTAACGTCGATCTAACAATAATATCCCTTCGGAACTTATAATTAAAATCGTAGTTTGCCGTTTAAAAATCAAAAGTTGACGTAGTTAATACAGGATAGGGATTAGAACATTCAAATTATCGAAAAACACACGACGGAACCGGTGGAAAAACTTTCTAAAAAAAAGTTACGAAAATTATTTATATTTCCTGCCTGGCTCATGTTAAAAATATCGGCCTGCATATGTATAGAAGATAGTATACAATAATACACAAGTACAAGATGCACCTACGTGGACGAACCACGTTCAGATATGTTTTCGTCGATGTAATTTTTTGATGCGCATTTCCCGTATACGTATTATGTACATTATTATAGTGCATCATTACAATATTCAAGGCTTCACAAATCGACTAGATTTTTTATTTCGTTCGTGTTAAGCGAATAAAAAAAAATATAAGTTTAGTAAAAATTACTTACGCGTACATATATATATATATATAATTTGTTGTTAACTTCTAAAGTTAAAAATGAATATTTGTAGAAAAGTAATTTCGTTTACTTAAAAGTGAAATTTTTGTAACTGGCTATAAAATGAAAAACGAGATAAACCTTCCCAACGTCTTTTTATAGTCTGTAATACTATTACGTACTTATCTTACCAAACGCTGTAGTTCATTTTTACGTTAACTATATTATTGGATATTGTTAAATTAACATACTTTAAATAAATACTGACCTTTGTGAAAAATTAACTTGAAGCGCGTTCCGTCTAAAATAAGTAGCTTATCGAGTTTAAAATTAATTTTGAAAAACGTTACGCGTTAATTACACGTTCGAACTTTTAACTCGTCAATATTAATTATGAACGTTGCTCGACCTATTTACGAGGAAGATGCTCGATTCGCGGCCTAAAATATTCCATCCGTTCTCCTCTCCCAATACATCATAAGAGCCTAATACATTAAAGCAAACAAGGTATAATATATATTGTTGTAAGGAATTCTGTATTTTCATAACCAATAAATAGGTAAAACCAGTGAACGCTCGATTTTGAAACACGACAATCGTATTGTCGTCACCGAAATTGTTGAATTACACGCGTGAAATTTGTCACAACTATTTTATTCGTTGTATGGTCTGTACAATGTACGACGAAATTCGACGTTAATTACGAACGTGTAATAAAATTGGCTTTAACATGTAACAATATATATAATATATATTCTTAAAATTACGAAACATAATGCCCGTGTACCTACACATATTAGCTATGTTATACATATTAGACTTCGTTGCGACAGATTATACGACATTTGCTTTCTCTAAAAAAAAAATATAAATGTGCAACACACTTTAATTTATTAAATTTTAGCGCTACTTGTAAAAACTTAAGTCACCCTTTCACCATTACGAGACTATTAAATTCCTCTAAAACTCCGTCAATACGAATTTCCAAAAACACTGCGCATATTAGTTTGATTTATTGGTACGTACTGCTCAATCCCAAACTCGTGATCTCAGTGACTTACTTAAACGCTAATGGAAAGTTCCGACGATTTTTTATAATAAAATGATTATAAAAATAAAAAACGAACGTTTCGTGTGTATTAATATTTCAAAAAAATTGGCCTTCCGTCCCAAAAAAATATGTACATATAGACTTCCTCCTTAAGTTGCAAACTATGCAACGGAATACGTCGCATACTTTTAGAATATTATAATGCTTCCACTGTTATCGGCGTTTACTAAAATTACAGAATAGTCGCGAAAAAAAACCGTCGAACAATAATTATTGTTACTCGATACGACAGTTTCTGTACGTTTTTATACGTTTAGTTTATGATTAACGATTACATTTGTTTTTGTTTTATGTATTAGCATAGTTACGCACTGGTTCAAGGCAAAATTTATATTGGTATTATACCTTTTTATTATTGTTCGATAATATGAACGCGTTTCGACTAAAAACAATCGAAAATTGCCAGTATCGGAGGAACGTGTTGACGAAACCTTCACACGAGCGCCTATTTAATTTAATAGAAACTTCCCCAGAGAAAACTTGTAAGTACTAAAATAATGATGTTTATAAACACGTTTCGACGGTGGAACTCGGCCCAGATTCAATTTATCGTTGCTAATATTATCGCCGAATTGTTTTCGAACGGTTGATCGTCGAAGGCATATATTTTAATAACGACATTTCGTGACAGTAAGGTACATAATAATATAACTATTGTCGGAAACGGTAACGAAATACCGTTTTTTATCAATAACGTAATAATAATTTGTGTAGTTATAAATAGAACGTCGTGAATCGATCGTTCCAAATCGGTATGGCGGAAATGAATAATTCGCTCAACGAATTGTTTATGAGAATAACGTCAATAGTATCGCCTATAGGACGATATCGATATGAAAACATAAATATCCACACAAAAATAACTGTACAGATTCAGACAAAAATTACGACAAAAGCGCGTGTATTTCGTATTCAAGAACACTAATCGCGCGTTTATTTCTGAAACACAATTATGATACAATGGCGCACGATATATTATTTATACATATTATATATACGTTATTCATCGATCGGTTCGTTCGTTCAAGTTTTACACTGACACATACACTATCGATTATACATTCGACGAAACGAAAAAGTAAAACCGATATTATGTATCGAGTCATTGTCTAACTCACGTGGCGGCGTATTGCGTGATGTTTGTTGACTTTTGACTTCGTGTTGGACGAGTCGACAACCAACAAATTAGTTCTTACACGAGTACGCCATTAGGTTTCTACTAACAAAAAAGGCCCATAGTCGCGTGTCGACAGAATAATTTACAAACATAACGCTGCACGGAGGTCAGCGCAACAATCTATTTTCGGATATCTAATAAAATTCGTTACTTTCCCATTTCGCGAATAAACGTATATTGTATTAAGTTTATTCGTAACGTTTTGTTCAAAAAACGATAAACAAACTGAATCTGGATTAAATATTAAACGAACTTAATCCCGAAAATGTCGCGTCATCCAAAATATGAAGTTTGTCGTAATTTAATAAACCGGACAATCCCAATATCAAACTCTTAAGCGCGATTCTTTTCGAACGCGTCAGGCTCTAGGAATAATTTTTGATCTTGGTACACGTACGAAAAATAGACTGCACGATCCTCGTCTTTCCAAATAATTTCGTATTTCATTTTTTCGCGTTCGAAAATCTTACACGCTTATCAAATAAATCGTCGAAGCTAATTATTCCATTTTTAGAATATTCAAACGTCATGATAATAAATATATGGTACATAATATTCGTAATAAATTTTTAGATTTTTAATTTAAATTGACCCGTTTTATCGATTCGAATTTTAAAACTTATCGTCCATATGCACAAATATATTCAACTTTCCAAAACTTGTATATAACAAAAACAATATCTTAATTAATAATTCGTGTCGTCTTTAAAGTTCGTAAAATTAGCACTTTCCGAGTCATAACAAAAATATCGAAAAATTATTTTAAAACTTACGCTTATTGCGTATATTTACAGCTTCTTTTTTACAAAATCTTCCGATAGTATTAAAACTATATAGACAGAAAAAGTCGAGAAGTGTCAGATGATTATTTTAAAGTATCATTTGTATCAAATTTTCAGTCTATATATACCACATTGAGTTTAAAACTTTTGGAAAGCACCCAAAAAAGTAACGGCATGTACAAAAAAATACTTCGCCGTAAAATAATATATTCCCCTTTAGAATCAGAAATATATGTTTTTATTTATATCCTTCTCCTTTCCTCATTTCTAAATTCAGCCTTGCAGCTATACATATCGAAAAACATCGTGTTTTTCATATTTTGAGTGAACTTCGTACATTTTTTTGGATGGGGATGGAATTATCGAAGTAAAATTAATTAACCAATATTACCGTATACACAACGTAATCAAGTGTTTACATTAAAATTGCGATATACTATTATTTAATGAAAAGCCAAAGCTAATATATATTACCGGTACAAGTATTCGTACATATTTATCAAACAAATAACGAATACTTGAAATTTTAATTTCAAGTAGGTAGGACGGTAAATATTAATTATTTGTAAACAAAAATTCGAACAATTAATAACACTTTAAACGTTTCCCATTATCGAAAAAGTATTAACGCCCAATATTTATTAAGAAGTAATATTATTATTAAGAGTATTATTGTAATACTAATTTGCTCGATAAATGTATAATTTTACAACGTTACGTTACTCGGATAATTTAATCATAATTTAAATTGGTCGGCGTTCCCAATTGCGAAAAGCGAAAGAAGTATCCGATATTGATTTTATACATTTTCCTTTCATTGGGAAAGAACTGAAACGAATAGAGACGAGTGACGAAACTGTTTGAAAAGTTTTATATGACGAACTCTTCGATTGAAAAGTAATTTAAAAAGGTAATTTCAAAAAAAAAACTTTTCGTCGTTCTCCGAGAAATTGCCCATAACTATACATTCGTAAGAGGTAAATTTACGGTAAACGTGTTAAACTAATTTCAAAATTGCCGAGTTGTCACGCACTCATCAAGTTCGGATTGCAAACGTAATCAACGCGTACTACATCGACGACAGTGTTATTTGGTATTCGCTTATTTCTGATTACGTGTCGCAATTTACGTATACGAAATATTCGTGAGAAATCGCGAAAACGCGATATGACGCGGATAGGTTCTTATAATAATTAAATAACCGACGGTTTAATTTTAATCCGTGGAAACGCGCCGTACGCACGATATTAGGTAGTCTGTACGTGCCGTTGATATAGAAACCTAAAGTATTACGGTATCTCGGTCGTATTTACGCGAGTTGAACGAACACGAGAGATTATGGCGGTGGTTATTAGCGACGTTAGCGACAAGAACGTAAATAATTGACGATTTTTCGGCCGGCGTTGGAATGTATTGGAAATTGCAACGCGAAAACAGTATTCTCGTCGGTGCCCGGTGGAATTCGGAGGAGCTACGGAATTTCGGGAAAAATAAAACGAAAATATCGGCCGAATCAATACGCGAAATCCGAAATCGTACGACGTATAAATAACGCGTACTTTTGTCCGACGTGTACACAACCTTTCGTCGCCTTTGCGCGAGTAAATAACAAAACGACGTTCCTCTTGTTCTTCTATTCTTATCGACGGCAATGAACGACCGTGGCGTCAAAATGTACGTACACGATGTCCGCGAACGGCGTCGACGATATTTGAACGCGATAGGGATGGGGTGGGGTGCCGTTTCGCAATCGACGCGACCGCCAAGGCTGGCGCGACCAACGGGCCAACCGACCGCGCTACATCCTCGCCGGTGCAAGAGGTCGACGACCCATTTCGTATTTATTCTCGGGCGGGCCACGGAAAACTTTGTACGCCGGGGACGGAAAACCACAGACGCCACCGCCGAAGTTTCGCGCGTCAAAAATATAATTCGCGTTTGATTACGAAACGCCGGCTCGTATTGACGACGGCCGTTTTCGGTTTTCGACCAACGACGAATTCGGGACGGTGGACGCGCGGTGCGAGTTGGAGAGGATTTTTTCGTTTGGAAACTGTCATTCGTTTTATCTACGCCTCGACATTTTCCAACGACCGGACGAATAATCGCCTGACGGGCGGATGGGTGTTCGGGAGGAAATACGATATCCGATATATAGTTCATAATGCTCGTACATTGACGCGTATACGCGGGCTATTAACATAATACTTCGTTGGAAAAATACTCTAGCCGTTCCGAGCTACGCCTATAACGGCGTTACGCGATACGCTATTGTGTACGTTAATATTATTATTACGCTAACCGGGAAAGGAATATTTGAAAACAAACAGATTCTCGTGTGTCTGGGGATTAGGTCGATGCGTTTATTACGCCGTCACGTACTCGCATACGGCGTATGTGTAAACATGATGTATGTGTGTGTAGACACAAACCGAATACGTTTACGTTTTACCTAATTTAAAATAACGATTATCAAATAGGTTCGATGTCGGCTGAGGTCGTCGGGTTCGTTTTATTGTTATAACTAAACGAACAATGTATTTTCGCGATAAATGTTTTTTATTCGCCGTAACCTAAATTCTAGAGACGCGATGCTACAATATTGCCTAACGAGTCTAAGGAATATATGTATATATATATACGTTTATCGATTAATTTTCGCGTAATTTATCTCGTCGTTATCGTCGAAAAACCACCGGCTCGCGAATAGTTCGATTCTATACGTACCGAGTATTAAATTACAAAAAACAACGGAAAAAAATAATTTCGGTTCGGTAAAAGTTTCGAATTGATGTCCCGTGGAACGTAACAATAATACGACGCGATCGTGAAATTAGTCGAAGAACTTTAGGTAAAATTACGTTTTGTACACTACTCTTGGACCATACCGCCTAAAGTTTGGCGAGTAACTACGAAAAGAGTGTACCGAAAATAACCAAAAGTCTATCAGAAACCAAAATAATAACGTTCCCGCGCGCTTTTGTTTATACGTTTGTTTTTTTCCATTCACTTCGGCCGAGTCACCGTTCAAATAACGCTTACGCCGGCGTAACGAAAGAAACGAATTTAAACTCGAGTTGGCCGATTTTGTGGCGTGCGTAATCTCGATAAAGCGCCAACGAAAATAGTAAATATACCCACGACGGTACGCACGCTGTTTTTCCACCGTCACGATTGTGGTGTTTAGAAAACGTGAAATGTGCGCGAATTGGAAAAAGGAAAACGTTTCGTTGGCGAAAACTCGTTTAAGAAAAACTCGTTTGCGCGTTCGGCGCCTTAATTCCTACAGTACACCTTCGCCGTTTTCGCGTCCGAATGAAATACAATCGACCGCGATTTGTACAATTTTTTCGTTATTACTTCGAAAACGATATAGACGAAGAGTCGGTTATGTCGATATTATTTCGGGACGTCGACCGGCGACAAATGATTAAGCGGTTTCGGCCGATATCAAAATAATAAACGTTCGTTTACACAATTGCGTCAGTGAAAACTGCACGTTGCGTACGTTTAAGCCGTATCGATTAAAAAAACGCCCGCGTACGTCGAGTCGGAATACGGGACGGCGTGCGCGTAAAAATACGGTCGCAGGAAACCGTTGATTTCTATACGTTCGATAACAGCTACGTAAATTCGTTACGGTACGATTAAAAAGTGGTAAACGGCGGACTTCTTACGGTTTCGTAAGGCGAGATTTTCCAACAACAACAACAAAAGAAAACGCTTTCGTCTCCAAACAGGATTCGCGTTGGTTGCAACGACGGTGTATATAAAACACGATCGGGCGGTCGGCGCGCGCGAACGTGTTTCCGCGATAATACGCGTGGAGCGAAGATAAACGAACCCTGTCGACGTACCGCGGTCCAATATTCCGCCGGACGATAAAACGTGCGTCGGTGTATTGGCGAATAATAAATTATCGTTTCGCCGGTCGTGTAAATACGGTTTTGTTTCCGCGAACGAGTTTACGCGTGTTTCGATCGCGTCCCGTATGGCGTTTTTGTTTCGTTAACGCACGTTAGATACGAAAACACCGACCGTTTCAATAATGCCGTCGAAACTTCACGCGGAACGATTTACGCGACGATAATTTCGTTTTAATAGAGTATATTAACGAACGTTTTATTAACGATTTACAAAAACGTTGTTTACGATTGCGAATCGACATTACGTATACACCGAGCGCCGAATGATGAAGGAAACAATAGCGTGTTTACGCGCAATCGCTCAAGTAACCGCGTGTTTGGTAACACCGCGACATTCTAACGCGCTACGAATCTCACTCGGGTAAGAAACAACCGCGCGACGTACGGCCCCGTCATTACCGGGTAACGATAATTGCGTCCCATTTTCGGGCCGAACGAAACGAAAATCTGAACGTCGGTAATCGTAGTTACCGTTCCTCTCGTTACCGGGCGGATGATCGCGTCAGATACGTACGCTCGTTGATCGCCAAATTTCTTATTAACTATTATTGTTGCGCCGGGTCCGTAATTTTACGCAGCCGTCCGTAGGATCGGTTTATATCGCGCGCGCGTATTCTGTACCGCCGAACCGTAGCGCGCCGTTTAACCGTTTACCGAATAATTTACCTTCAAAGCTATCTACGTTTTCTAATTGTTCGAAAATAAACCGCGGAGAAATCGTCGTTGCGCGCGTGTTTTTTTTTTCGTCTGCCCGCTACAGATATACTTATGTGCGTGATCGCACTACTTGCGTCGACGATCACGTCAGTACGCGCCAAAACGTAAAACGCGTTTACCGCGGAACGATACCGTACACGCGCGTTCGGTCGCATTATCGATCACGAATTTTGACGATTATCGCGTGGCGCGTACTGTTTCGTGGAACCGACCGCGTTAATTATGCGAAGATATCGGGACAAAGGACGAAACGACGGCGATCGGAACGCCCCTGATTGGCGTATGTCCCGTTGCGAGGCCGCGCCAAGACGCGAGCGTTCGGTAGTGACGCGGGGAAGCGAGCGGTCATTCGAACGACGTACGTGTTCGAATTACAAAACGGCGGTACGCTACGTTTCGGAAACGTTACGTCCACGTAAGCGCGGAACACGAACACCCGCGTTGGTTCGTCGCTGTTTACCATCGGACGTCCAAACCGAAATCGCCGCGGATTACTTTTTTGGAAACCGATTCGAAATAACGAAAAGTCAACGCCCGCGTGCCGTTCGTATCGTTGTTCGTCGACGAGACGAATTATTACATTTCGTTCGTATTCGAACTGTGGCCATTGTACGCCCACGCAGGTCGTTCGCTACGCCCGTAAATATCCCGTCCGGCGGTTTCTCATTTCGTGAAACGGCGCGCGCCGGGCGGATGGTTATTTTCCGGACAACGTCGTCTTATCGAAGAAACAATTTCTGTCGCCGACGTTCGTGTATTGTATCGTAGATAGTTCGTTGTACGCGCGGTTATGTCGTGTTGGGTACAACGTCACTCCTACGGCGGTTACATTATGACGGTAATTCGTGGGACGGATAATTGGCGCGCGAGAAACTAACGCGTTCGACGACGACGCTTTGCGCGTCTACTCGAACGGTTAGATCTTCGGAAATCGTACGGGCTATGGCACACGCGCGCAATACTACGGCCCGGCGTCGTTGTTATAAGATATACCCGCGCGTTCGGTGATAAACAGCAATACGCGATATCTGGTTTCGATCTATGGCCGTTCGACGCGCGCAATATCGTACGAACGGTAATTGTTTTCGATTCGTTACAGCCGCGCGTGTTCGGTCGTCGGTAATAACGCGGTCGTTATCGCGCCCGTAACGTAAAATATCGGAATACAACGTCGCTTATTACGCCCGCCGCTTCGACAATTTCCATATTTCCTCGCGACCCCCCACCCCCGCCGATTCTTTCCCGTACGCTCGCGTTTCTTCATGCTCGGGCGCGGCGTAATTTATACGCGCTCGTTATCTGAATACTCGCGAACGTATCGATTGCCGCGTAATGCACGGGTCGCCGCCTGGTCGACCGAACGGTCGATTCGTTATCGACCGCGCGTCGGCGCGGGTCGCTGGTTTCCATTAAACCGGCCGATTTTCGAAATACTTTCGAAGCGGTTCGCCGTTTTCCCGGCCTGCGACGACACACAACGCCTACGGGATTATCTCGTATTACGACAATTTCCCCGTACAACAGCTACGATCGGAAACTCTATTACCGGTTAGGTTAGAAACACGCGAACTAAAAGACAGCCCGGACAAAAGAAACTCGCGAACGTCGCGCCCATGTAAATATATATATATATGTATATACGCGACGTCGAACATGGTACTGTATAAAACCGTGGTCGACAAACAATTTGATGTTTTACGTAAACGAGTATCACAAGGGTACCTAGTAAAACAACGCGACAAGCGTGTTTTTCGAAAATATGTTTTACAGAAAAAATATGGGCGCGAGGTACATAAAACTCGAACGATATTTATCAATCAAAGTAGAAAAGTCGGCGGATTTTAATTATAAAAATAACTTTCTCGTATATACGGATTTTGTTTGCGCGTAAACGCCAACGTACATTAAATCTCGGCTGTATCCATGTTTAACGGTTAATGAGTTCACGACTACCCGTCGAGAAATGTCGTTCACGCCTTTGTACTACGCTCGATTACGGCGTACGTTAATAATTGAGTAAACCACAACGAGGGTCGCCCGGCGTCATTTCTTCGAATGAAGTACACGAAACGGTGTTACACACGCTAAACAAGTAAAACGCCTATGCTAACGTGACAACGCACCGCGCATTGGCCGTGAACGAAAAGCGTTTCGATCGATTATTTTGAATAACGGCGTCCGAGACGTTCGTGCGAACAGACATTTTTATGGGTAACGGAATGGCGGCGTGTAAAAGCTGAACAGAAAAGAGGAGAACCGAACCAATACGGAATCGATCGAATTGATTGAAGTAAAATGAGTCCCGGGGAACGTGCCACGGAAAAAAAAATGGAACCGATATCGAAATGATTTTCGGACGCTTTTCAACCGGAAGTTGTCCGAACGACGAAGAATGTTATTTCGTACGGAATATAAAAAAAAAACGTATTATTCGTAAGCGTTTCGGCGCAGAAATACTACGGGCGGGTCGATCGATTATATTATACGCCGGACGGTCGGTGAAACAAACGGGCCGAATAGGTTAGTCGAGCTGCGTGTCGTATCGGCGAATGGACAATATTTTACTTTCGAGGCAAATCGCCAGTAGTAGTAGTGTACGCCCCGAAATAATTACGTCGTTCGAGTTGTTTTTCGAGAGAGGAAAAACCGCCGAGAATATTTTCGATAAAACGTAAACCCGCGGTCGCGGCGCTTACCGTCCGACGCGTTTATAAAAAAAAACGGCGAGCACACGGTTCAACGCACCTCGTTCGGTTTAATAATAAACGTTTTCGTTCGGTTCCGAACGACGACGACGACGATTGCGTAACTAGAAACGAAATACGAAAAACCGTATCGGACGAACGACCGCGCGAAAACCGTATACGAACTCCGGGCGTTTTACATTTTTCTAAACGAATTCGTCGGAATACACGGTCGTAAATTATGCTATTCGTCCGTTTTACGATCGGCGGAAAAAAAAACCGTCGCCACCCGGATTCCTATATCGTATCAGCCCAGCACGGACGGCACCACGTATACGGTCGCGCCCGACGACAATTTAAATACGCGCTTATATATTTCGTACGTCCGTCGAATTATTATTTTCGTTTTACGTCTTGTGCGACTGCACGCCGCCGCCGTGGGTCGCCCGAAGTTCCGTGACCGCGGCGTCCAAACAACAACTTGTTTGTTGCCGCTTATTTTTTATTTTCGTCGGTGTATAAAACAAGTTCGTTATTGCGCCCGTCCGTGTAGGTATTTATTTATACGAAACGCGATCGTTAACGCTCGCCGGACGTACTACGTATATATATACACGTGTGTTTGTATTACGCTCGTTAATATATTCGTGCGTATTTGAAGCCATCGAAAGTTATTTATATTGCGTCACTTTTGACCCCGCCGAATTAACGTTTTTTGTTCTTTCTTTACTAACGATAATTAACTCGACTGTCGCGAATCCGACGCGTCCGTTGTTTAAAACGACGAGATATTTACTCCGGAAACGCGCGTGTTTTGTCGTTTATATATATATATGTATATACGTGTAAAGTCGACGTTTTCGGTTTACTTTTTCTTCGCGCGTTTAAATTCGTTTTTTACCGCTGTTTAATGAACACCACGTACCCGAACGATATATTTAAGTAAACTCCGCAACGGAGCGTAGCGCACGCAAAAGAAAACGGCAGTAATATACCTAACCCGAGCTATTACTATTTTCGATAAACTCTCGTCACCCGACGAATTTCGTGTACATTTTCGAAAGTAACTTAAGTAACAATTACATTACGTCGTCGTCGTCGTTTTTTTTTTTTTTGACGTTAATTTAACTCGAACTAACGTAAAAGTCACTCGCCCTCGCCTCGTTGATTCCAATCTGTGTTAGCCTCGTTCGCTCGCTTTTTATAGCGGAGATACTAATCGTGTCTTCGGCGCCGCTACGGTTATTATTATTCCTTCTTTTCTTTTTACGCCCCCTACAGTTTTTACCAATTTGAAGGCGAACATACGACGCGCCTTTCTTTTACATACGATACATATATTACGTATGAATATTCTACGCGGAGCTAAAGTCGTAAAATAATTTTTCTCGCGTCAAAAACCTTATGTTTTTCTATAATCGCGTAAGTTTCGTTACCCATACTTTGTCCTTGAAATTAAAATACAAAAAACTATCGCGACCTACGCTAATACAACGACAGGAACGTACGTACCCGATATCGCGTTTTTAATTTCGGTATTATTCGTCGACCGAACGGTCGTTCGTTTGTATTTATGTTAATTAAAAATCCACGTCAACGCTAGCGTTCGTTTCGAAAAAATCGGCCATTTTAAAATTTAAAAACGTACCGATTAACAAAACAGAATTACAAATAGCGTGATAATAAATCGCGGGCGTTATAATACCGATGGATTTTCGTTTTTTTTTTTTTTCTATTCGTTCTTCCCGTCGCGACGGATTAAAAACGAATTTAGCTGTCGACGATTTCGCGAAACGCACGTCGAAGCGACGTGTTCGCTCCGTCCAACGATTATCATCTACCGAAACGAAAAGAGTTTCGACGGTAACGAAAAGTTTTCCAAGTAGGCGCGAATACGCGCGGTTTTCGGACCGTGTGTACCCATCCCGTACGTTTTTACGCGTTCGTGTGTACTCGCCCGTCTAGAACTATTTGTAGTCGGGGGTGCGTGGGCACGCGGCGCATACGTTCGACTACGTCGTCGAATTTACGTCCGCCGCGCCGTTTCGACGTCCCGCGGAGGAAAACTATTCGTATTTTCGGAGAATATTCGAGCTGGAATCGAACGCGTCGGAACGGTTAATTATTATTCGTGTTTCGTCGCCGTCCGCGGTGGGCGTTATTTCAGTCCGCGTTATTATTTGAAACGCGACGATAGATAGATAGCAGCCGTCGAACTTTTCGCCCGCTTCGAATTGTGAATAATCGTTGGGTTTACTTTAATAACCGACTACGAATGCCGTTAAAGGGCGTTTAAAAGTTTAAAACGTACCGTAGTAGTTTATATATGTAAAATATAGACCGATAAAACGGACTCGGGCATAAACGACCGATCGTGTCGCCGCTCTACGGTTCGTTTAATTTTCGTCGTAATTCGACGACGCGCGCCGCACGGACGCGAAAACGCGTATTCGCGTTCCACTCGAATAACGAGGATTTGGTCACCACGTTTTGCCACCCGTCCGTGTCTGTTCTCGGCAAAATGTCCAATCGAAATAACGGCCCGTTCGATGGAATGTACGTCGCGATATTTTCCGCGAAACGAAAAAAAAATAAATACCGGCGCGCTTGTCGTTCGAATTTCGGTTCCCACGGCGCCCGAACACGCCGAATTTTTCCTAAACATTTTTCCCTCGCCAAAACGCTAATCTATTTATAATTACTCGAGTTTCGGTAAAACTAGCGACGATTAAATCGCGTCGATTACTTACGTCGCGTGTCGTTTGACGCGATCGCGGAAAGAAACGCTACACCGTCCGCCGTTTTTAGATTTAGTTTTTCCCGCCGCGTCTTTAAATTAAAAGTGAAACGTTATTTATCATTTTTATAACGCGTGTAGCCGCCGACACGGGTATACCGTCGAATGTTTTCGTACATTTTTTCGAAATTATTCGGAGCGATCTAAACACGTTTACGTTTTCGACGCGTAACTTAAATACCAAACGAACGCCGTTTCGATTTTCGTTTAATTTCCCCGTGACGCGCAAAATTCGAAAACGTCCTTGGGTACAACAAGCCTGTACCGTCGTACCCCGATTGCCGTACGTTCGCTATTACGATTGTTTCGATTAAAAATACGTACCGGTGTTGTTCACACGACAACCGGAAAAAATGCTCCGAACATACTCGCGGACAACGGACGGAAATATAAATATAAATTATACGGAACACGTTTCGAAACAACTTGTTCGCCTACCCGAACCGAATTTCCGAAGGAAAATATACCCCGACAACCAGTGGCGTACCAAATGGGGGTTGGGGATAAAACCCTCGCCGAAAATTTTTAAGAAAAATTAATTTCTTTATATTATTAGTAGATAATAACGAAAAACTAAAATATTTTTAAACATCAATACACGTTATGATATAACGTGTTCGTTAAAAACGAAAAATCTATTAAAGTTTGTAACGTGTCTTGTATTCTTTAGGGTCTTTATTAATTTAAAAAATACCCCCCCTCAAAAAAAAAAATTCATGTCTAAGTACGCTACTGCCGACGATGTAAACGTATTACGCAACGGTATTCTCGTTTTACCCGTTACACTCGGCCCGGAGCGATTTCGAATAAAATTTATCATCTCGAACGGCGCTCTTATTATTATTTCCATTTCGGTTGAAAACGTCCAAACGGCGGAAACAAGCGGCTCCCGAAGCGCGACGATTCGTCGTTCGACGGGTGAAATGGAGAAATACTCCGCCCGGTTCGTCGGGCCGATCGTAAAAAAAAAAAACGCAAAAACAATTTAATAATTACCGGACGACACGCCGGTGGCACTACTCATTCGTCCGTCTCGTATACAAAAAAAAAAAACGACGCGTTTTCGAATAGGCGGCGTAACGTTATATTTGGAGCGTCCGTTGGACGGTACGACGTGTTTCTGTTTTAAATTACTCGTGACGAAACGAGGGTAGACAAGAGTAATTAACGTTTCACGCGCATCGATCGACATATATATATACACATGTGTGCACGCGTATAAATTCGACCGGACGAATTTCGCGTACATCCCGTCGTGTTTTTTAAACGACCAGTCGTCCGTTTCGTTTCGCGCACCTTTTCCCATTTTATTCGTCGTATTTGTTTTCCTACGGTCAGTTCGATAGTCTATAGTTTTTTTTATCGGCGCCGCCAAACGTTCTCCCGGTCGACAAACACGCAGCCGGCTCGTACGATTAACGTCGTTATTGCCGAACCCGCCGACGTCGGTCGCCTTCCTGTCGCCGTACTTTTAAATATATTCGACGAAACGCCGGAACGCTATAAAACCGATACGTACAATTATCGGACGAAAAACCGAAGCCCGAAGAAACTACCGGCGCGGCGTTATAAAAACAATCGGGGCCGGTTATTTGTTCGGGCAAATCTCGGCGCGTTTTGTTTACGCGATCGAATTCGCGGCCCTCCGGCGTAAAAAACTTTTCTTTTACCACCGTAACAATCCAATTTCGTGTATTGGACGACGACGAGGGTATTACTTTCGGGCACGGAAGACATTTCGCGCGTTTACTCGCTCGGTGTTCTAATTTCGAAACGTACGTCATTTTTTGATTGTATTCGACCGCTCAAATCGACTCGAAAATCCGTTTCGCCGTCCGATTACGTTTATTTCATTGTACAATTTCCCGAAACCGAGCCGATTCGTTCCCCAAAAAACGGGGCCGTAAGTAAAAATCTAAACGAGCGCAACTAACCGATCGGTACGATTTTCGTAAATTATTTCTCGAACGTAATCCCCGTTCACTGGGTACGCGTTTTTCCAAAACCTATATTCGCGGGTTTCGTTGGCGCGACGCGAACGCCAAACTGGATGTCCACTATTTCCGAACGCGGATACGCGTAATTCCGTAGCCGGGTGCGCTATGTTACGTGCGAAAACGAGTTTTTTTTTGAAAAGGGTCGTGGGGGGGATGCCGGCCATTCGACGACCCTCGATCACACGTAGTGTCGCGCGTAGATACCGACCGAGGAAAATAAAAAAACGCCCTTCGTGCGCTCCCCAGCTGCCGCGGTTCGATTTCGTTTACATCGGGTCCGCGCCCGCGGTCTCGGCAATGACGCGCGGCGAAGGGACACGGCGGCTGCGTCGGTACCAACGACGCCCGTATTTTTTCGTTTTCGTTAAAATCCCTCTGGCTGGCCCGCCGCACACATGTGCCTCCCGTGTGCGCGCGCGTAATAACTATTATATGTATATATATACGCGTGTATAAAGCGTTCGATGGGAAATTTTTCGAAACGTGCGCAGATGCGTGCGACCGTAGGGATCGAAACGCGTCTATTATCCTCGCCGAAACGACAATCTCACGTGTACGTAAACGCGCGACGTCGCGCTAGAGTTTCCGTTTCGTCCTTCGTGCGCGACGCGTAAACAGAATAGCATATATAGTTAATAGGCCACCCGCGAACCAATAAAATATCCGCGCCATGTGTTTCCCGGTGGATGCCATTATATATTGTAAACACGCGGTACGATAATTACTCGGCGGCGCGCTGTGAAACGCTGAGAAGGATATCGTCGTCGGGGACGACGTTAACGTACGTCTAGGGTTTTTTTTGTTTTGTTTAGACGTTCCCATCAAGGGGCTTCGAATTTCGGACGAAAACGCCTCTTCGTGAGTATTTACGTCGCCAAATCGGTTACGGTTGTTCGTCCGGCGCGCGCGATGGCAGCCACGCGCCGAAAACCGTCCGAGAATTTTACGAAATTTTAATAAAAAATACGCGAAACCGTCGCCCGTGTTCGGTATTTATCGAGTCGATTGTCTCGAATAACGCGTGTTGTGAACGAGCGATCGAACGCGTTTTCCATACGGCGTTTTCTCACAAATTTCGTACGTGCTACGGGCAGCCGTCTTTCATAATGTTCGTTGTCCGAAAAAAAAAGGTTGACGTACCGCTTCCTATTCTCACGGGCCAAACTATTATTAGCAACCGTACGCACGGCGTACTTTAAAAATCCGTATCGCCGCTACGAGTCGCGATTGAATACAAACTATAACGTTTATAAATAAGAACCGCGCGAATATTTCCTTATTGTTTTCGCGCGTAGTTCGGGTTTCGTTCGTTTACATTTCGAAACGATAAATTGCGTTCTATATTGAGTGTATAACTATTGCCGCGTACCGCAATGTTCACCGGATTCGTTTCGTCCGCAAGTTCGAAAAGTCGCGTTTGTTGTTCGTCTTCTATTTCAAAAAGTTTAGTAGCCACGCGCTTTCTCCTCGTAATTTTCGTGACAGTAAAATATACGCGTCGGCGTCCGCCCACACCGTAATATCGTCTGGTTACGTCCGTCCTAAGTAGGCGTTCATATCGCGCCTATTACGCCGTCAATGTTTAATCGAAAACCAACGCGACTGACCGCGAACACGGTTTGGACGCTTACGCGCGCGATGGCTTTGAAAAAATTTATCGTCTTCGTAATAGCGAATTTCGAAGCGCCTCTGTAAAAACGTTAGCGCGTTCTAATAATAATAACGTTGAACGTTAACCGTTTAGCACGCGCGGCCAAATTCGTTTCAAATGTCCGATATGTCTGTTCGATAAATTCGCCTTCGATAACGCCGCGTAATATTTTACACGGATATTTCGTTACACGAACGTGGCGAGTATGTTCGTATACCGTTTGCGGATAATGAAACAAAAACGAATCGGACGATAGATTATTGCGAAAAGAGGTTTACACTCGCGTACGCCTATATGACGAATATATAAATAGCGCCGATATATTGTAGCGCCTTGAATGATGTCCGATTTCGTAATCGCGTGTTGTCGATAATTAGTATCTCGACGCAACGATTATAGGACGTTGTTAGGGCCCGTCTTTTCAAACACAATTCGACATACGATATTCGTAGAAGTTCGCGATTGTTGTTGTCTCGGACAAACGACCGTCGTCATTAAACACAGCGGCGTACTAAGTGGATTTTGAGAATAACCCTCCCCCTCCCCCCCCCGAAAAATTTTAGGAAAAATTAATTTCTTACGAGACGCGTGTTTTTAGTCAATAATAACGAAAAACTAAAGTATTTTTAAACTTCCGTACACGTTATAACGCGTTCGTTAAAAACGAATAATCTATTAAAGTTTATAACGCGTCTTGTATTCTTTAGGGTCGTCCGATTTATTTAATTAAAAATTCACCCCCCCCATTTGCCCAAAATTCAGGTCTAAGTACACCACTGGTTAAACATACCTACCGAAAAATCAAAAAACGGTACGTAAACGCGTTTCTATACAATTCCGTCGCGAGGATACGACGTTTACGTGTGTCCGTAGGCGACTCCGGCAGGTGCGGAATTCGCCGCACGAAACACGTAATAAAACGACGGACGTGCGTGGCGGGGCGCGCGTTTCGATCGTAATTTTCGGCAAAAACCGAGACCAGATTCAGAAACGACGAAAATGGTTGGCGGAATACGAACTAGAAACGCGACAAAAAAAAAAATCTCGTTCAGAAGTCTGTCCGATATTACGACATTTACGAATTATCTACGCGAACGAACGACCCGCCGCGTATCGGACATTGGAAACGTTTAAGGCGTCAACACGTTCGTTTATCGCGGCGAAATATTACGTAAAATTAAAACCGGCTTGTTTCGACCGAAATAACTCGTAAAGCTGGCCGAATCTTATCGACACGTTTTGTATAATTATATCCGAGCCGTGACTAACGGACGACGACGAGGAATATATGTATAATCGCGTTGTCGTTTTGAAATTCGAGTACAACATTACAAAACGTACGTGAAATTTCGGCCAAGCTATATATATATGCACGGAACAACGCTACTAGCCGAAAGTTTCGAAAACAGTAATCCGAACGTAAACGACGAATCAAAAGCGACGTTCGTCCGACCAAATAGTGACCGTGACGACCGGAAGGCGATTAGTGAAGCGAATACACGAGAGATTTTACTAGACGAATCGACGACGCGAACGGCGACTGGCGAAATTCGCGGCGGATATTCGGGCACCTAGAACTGAAAGGTACGGCGGCCTTCGGGAACGCCGTAATTCGTCGTCCGAAGGAGTACGCGCGCTACTGGCGTTCGAATATTTACGGCGGCCGCGAGATTATGGCGGGCGCGTGCGTGAATCGTGCGGTGGGAACGGACGTTGGACACAACGGACAATGGACACAACGGCCGTGTATAAAGTCGGCCGCGTGTGGACAGACGACGGTCGAACTTAGGGAACGGTGTCGTACGCCAGAAGAACAACGGCGGGGTGTTTGGACGTCGCGAAACCAGACGCAACAACAGCGTGAGCATAATTCGTGTAGCCGTACGTCGCCCATCCCCGCGTCGCCAACATTCCGAACCTACCACCGTCACCCGTCGTCCGTGCGCGAAACGTGCCCGTGTTGGAATATTCTCGACCCCACCCGCACGGTCGCGCCCGACGTAATTTATACGCTACACAATTAATACGTAACAGACGACCGGCGCGTACGTCGTTGTCCGCCGCGTTTCGGGTTCTCTTTTTATTTATTATCCGTTCGGCTTTCCCACCCACCCCTCCCGTCACGTGTTACCGGATGAAACCGATCCGCCGAGCACCGCCCGCACGCCTATGGCGCGTTTACGACCGCGGCCGATCGTGTGTACTCCTCCGTCCGCGTCCCCAGATGTTCGTCGCCGTGGACCGCCGTCGACAACGACGACAACACAACCGTACGAACAAGCTTTGCTCTCCCTCTCTCGTTCTCCTCTCGTCTCACGCTCCATCACTCACTCGTTCGCGTCGTCTCGTCATTATCCTACTAACCGTCGTACCAGCGTACGCGCGTCAACAAACGTCGTTTTAAACGTAACGCCCGACCACCGAGAACGAGTAGAAACGTTCTTAAAACGCGACGGACGCCCCGCGCGCTACGTATTTTCGGACGTCGTACATGATTGTCCGAATTCGTACCGTCCGAATTTGGTCCCGGGGTTTCGTTTCCGATGGGCAACCGACCAATTCCGCTTCGAACGTCGTCGTATCGACTTCGGTAGCGCGTCGAAGTCGTCGGCGCGAGGGGGTAGGGGACATAAAATAAGGTACGAACGAAACCGAAAAAATGTCGGTTTCCGGCCCATTTGGTTCGTACGCGAACGGGCGGCCGAGGCGAGACGAATTCCGAATTTGAAGGTATTCAAACAAATTGCTCAAATTCGTTTATCAAATTGTCGTCGTTTCAAACGCGTCCGTCGCGTTTTAGCATTCTCGAAATTGTAGCGACGACATTGTGAAAATTCCGTCGGACGCGTAGTAATTGGCAGGACGGGAACAATAAATTAATCGACCGTTCGCGAACGTTCTACGTAACGAAAGCGGCGGTGGTACGCGCGCGTATACGACGGCCGACGGTTACTAATAACGTAATAATAATAATAATAATAACAACACGAAACCCGTGTAAGTTTGACGTTTTTCATTTTCGTGACGCGTCGTTGTGTTTCGCGCGTCGCCCCGGCAACGGACGTATTCTACGCCTACGGAATATTTGTACCGGGTGTCACGAGCGAGCACAATACGACGCGCGCGTATACTATATAGAAAGGGACGCGCAACTGGAATAACCAGTATAGAACGTCATCAAAGATCCAACTCTGTACCTTCACAGGCAGCTGGCTCGAACACAACGCGTGTGTTTTGTGTAGCGTATACGTGCGCGGTGTATACTATACCGTCGATACGTCTATAACGCGGGACGCCCGTTGTTGTTCGTGCACGAACGATCACCCTTTATTAGCGTTTTTCGTCGTAACGCAAATACGCGCGTTTCTATACAACGCGCCGGTCGTAGTGGAAACGCCAACGCGTATATATATATAATACCGGGTGACCGAGCGTCGCTCGGTATTTTATTCGGTAAATCGTGTTTCGTCGAAATGATATCTAAATAGGAATTACGCACTGACGATATATGAATAATATATTTTTCGATCTTACCGGCGTAATAATACAAAAATACGAACCGGTTATTCGAATAAAAAGTTTAACGTTATATTATTGACAAGGGTCTCTTCCTGGGTGTACCCGATTTACCATCCGAGCTGCTCCCGCCTGGCGAAATTTACCTTCGTATTCTAATATTATATAATATATATATGTATATATTATTACGTAATACGTTTTTCATTGCCCGAAAACGCGGATAAAACGACGTTTTCTAAAAATGAAACATCGATTTATCGCCCTCCAAACCCCTTGCGTACTAACTATCACGAATATCGTTGGAACCGAAGTTCAGATTATACACAAGAATTGCTCATTTAAAGGTATTAGATATGTACGTAGCTTTATGTACAGGATAGGCCGTGTACTGGTTGTTTTTTCCGTTCGGTTTTTTTTTTCGGTCGACTCCGAACACTACGCGACGCGATTTCTAAATGGCAGCGAGTCGCGGATATCGGTTCCGCTTGATCGTCCAACGTTTTCGACGCGTCGAAGCTCGTAATCAATTGTGCGCGTTATTGAACGTCGCGCGTGACCGTAACGTACGTAACTACTGTTTGTTTACACACGTTAAACGGCGATTAAAAACGAAAAAAACGACAACGAGATACGTTCCCTCGGGTGTGTTAATGTCTTTAAACGTCATTAGGTCAATATTACCGAAAACCGAACAACAAACGATATATGCCGTATAGTACTTTTTTATTGTCCACACACGGTCGATAATTGAACTCGATAAAGTCGGTCTGGCGAAGCGTTCCAATACTAATAGCCATTTCGAATCATTTTCGAAACCCGTTCGAATACGGGCGAATTACGTTTTTCGGTATTATTATTTTTTTGTAGCCGAATAAATTGTTTTCGTCGAAAAACAAAATAATCGAAATATGGTCGATACACTAAGTGTTCATAAAAACAGTCGTCCGTGTGTCGTTATTCGCATATAACGTTACAGTAATATTACGCGTCGTGTGTGTATATATGTTTTGTTAATGTCAAATATTTATCACTCTTTAATTCGGACGTAAAAAATGAAATGGCGTCGTCGATATCATAAATAAATATTTTAAGATAATTCGAAAGAACAATACGCGCGTATAAACAATTCGAGTACTTTTACGGTACTTGTTTATATTGTTCGAATAAAAACTATTTTAAACACGTTATCGAGAAAACACTGGAAAAGGGCAGGACCGACAATTTTGGGCCCGGGATGCGAAACGAATTACGGGCCCGTATGTTAATAATAATAAAAATTCAATTAGGAGGGGGAGCGTTGAAAATGTAAACGATCGTATCAATTAGCCTAACCGTTGATATTTATCGAACGACGAGACGACCGAATTGGGGGTGAATTTCTCCGTTTGAATCATATTTCGTAAATATAGGACGACGAAAAAGCCGCGTAGATACGTTTTGTATTCGAGTTTACCCGTAACAACACCGGTTTTACGTAACAGCGCGACCGTACCACCAATACGGGCGCGGATCCATAGGCGATTTGTGGCCGAAGGACCGTTTTAGTAATTTTTGATTTTCGTAAAGAAATTCGAAAAAGCGAAAAAACGAAACGCCTCACGGCGTTGGAAAACTGAAAAAACGAAATTCGCCGCCGTCCGGATTACGAAATGCGTCGCGTTCGTTCGAAAACGTCGCAAATAATGTAGGTCGGTCGATTTTACGCGAAACACAATTCCCCCGCGTGTTTTCGGGCAACAACAACTGACATGGACACCGGGCGTCTTACCGTCGGGCACAAATGACTTACCGAAGTCGCGAAACGTCGTAAATCACCGGTGTATCGTATAACGCGAAATATGACGGTATCGTTCGGAGAATACGTCGACGGCGGAGCGTTATTATTTGTCGGAGATTCAACTAAAAGAACGGGCCGTTTCGGGTTTCTGGCTCCGGAGATTTTCGAGAAAAAAGGAATTTACGCGTATATATAAATTATTATTATCTAAACTCGAATTACTATCGCTTAAAAGACACTGACGATAGTAAAAACGAATATACGTTTTCAGATTGCGTAACGCTATTCCGTCATTATTCGTTTCGTGACTGGGCGGATCGGCATTTTTTCATGGAAACCACGAAAGGCGCGGAAAGGATACAATAACGCGTAGAAAGGTTACTATCGAAAAGGAGAGCCGACAACTCGTTCCAGTACGTTTTCGAATAAGGATAGTATCCGATTTTCGAGGTTTAAATTACCGACTTGGTCGCCCCCAAAAAAAAAACACCGAACAAAACGCCCGTAACGGTAGTGGACCACTAGTGCGAAACAGTCGGCTCCCGAACGTTACCGGACGATTGCGGTCCGTCGCGAACGGAATTCGTACGTTGGCGAAATACATTAAACACAGCCGCGTAGCGTTCCGAAAAGACGAACGAGTCGTATACGAATTGTGAACGGTTGTTTCGAAATCGACGTACGTCGTTACGTAGGGATTGGTGAAACGTGGCAACGTGGCACGCGAAATCGTGTACCGGATCGCGCGTATAATTATATTATAATGGATTCATAAAAAGGTACGCGAAATCGTTCTCCACCGCGGTAACCCAAATCGACCGGAGTCCGATCGACGCGTAAAATAAAATAAAAAGAAAAGCGTTCGACCGAAAATAAACAAAAATACTATAACGACGATTATTGAAAGTCTCGTCGTCGATATTCGTACGGGAAACGAACGGTCGGGCGATGGGATTCGACAATTTGTGTACCTGTAGAGCGATGGCGACGACGCGGTCGAACGATAACGGCGCGGTAACCGCGCTTACATTTCGGCCGCGAAACGTTCGACACAAACATCGATTCGATTTCCGCGTTCCCAAAACGGCTCCTAGGACGTCCTCGCGGACGCGTTAATTTCCGCGCGTAAAACGGATCACGCGATTTCAAGTTTCGTCGACGAGAAAACGACAGACATTTCGAAACGTCGCGCATTACGCACGGACGACGTTCGGCTTCGTAAACAATTTTTATTTCTTCCCCCCCGATACACACGAACAATATTCCGGCGAGTAACGCGTATACGTATAAATAATATTTCCACGACGACGTCGGATCACGAAACGTATGCAGGTAAGTTCGACGTGTACAGGCTACCATCAGAGTGCTATTCGAAGACCGTCGGCCGTAAAATCTCGATTAAAAAAAAAAAAACGAGATAGTAATAATAAAAAGCGTTTCGTGCGAGTCTCCGTGTACACAAATCGCTATATACATAGATACGTGCGAGCGTGTGTATATATACATTAGGACAGGTGCTTGTACGACGTAGTAGCCGTGTGTGTGTGTGTGTATATATGTAGTTTTTCGTCGTAAGCCGCCAACTATGGCATAATACGAGTAGGTATGTAGCATTATATCCAAGGTACGTCGTATTTTTACGTATACAGCGGCGACCGCGCGCGTTCGTGCGTGCGTGCACGCCGTGTGTATGTGCGTGCGCGCGCTTATTGTGTATACGCACATATTTTCCTCTTCGAGTCGGAACTCGTTTCGTAGAGACGGGCACGCCTTTGTCAATATGAACGACGACAGAGAGAGAGAGAGAGAGAGCGAGTAACGAAACACTCGTCTATATACACACAGCCTACCGACCAGAAAAAAAAAACGAATTTCGGCCGTTCTTCCTCCGCGTCGTAAACACGAACGTTCGTACAACGTTACACGTATATTTATATTCCTACGACGTGCCCTCTCGCCGCTCCCCGGCCGTGTATACCGCGGGCGCTAGAAACCCGTCTAATAATTCGGGCCCTGGTAAGGGGGGAGGATTAATACGATTTTTCGATGTCGGAACACGACCGTTTCACGAATAAATATTTGAACGAGATCGCCGAAATGGCGAACGCGGCGACGGCCGCGCTACTTAATCCGGACGTAAAACGCGCGCGCAAACGGATATATACGTACGAGACGACGGGCGAGGCAATTAAACCAGCGGACGTAGGTTTTCGTATGCGCCGTCGCGCCAATGGCTAACTACTGTCGCTCGGCGAATAGCGTCGGGTCGACGTGTGCAGATTAGCCCGTCAGAAAGCATAATCCGTTCGTACGAACGCGTCCGCCGAGACGGTAAAACGTCCAAAGAGTCGGGGACGGTTCTTCCGTTTGCCCGTGCGTCGCTGGTCACCGACGGTGTATTATTGGCCCGAGTTCGGACGATGGTCGTCGTAGAAAACGTCCCGTAACGAAAACGACGCCGGTCGTGTCTACGCCGCCTGTACAAAACGACGGTCTTCCCGATTACCGGCCGAATGCGGACAAATCGAAACGAAACCGCGCCGCGCGATAATAATAATAACGACGACAAACTACGACGGTATTTATCCGTACGGAATACACGCGCGCGCGTGACGGAGGGGCTCCGTAGTGTTACGCGTACGGCGGTGACGCGTGTCGAAAACAAAGGGTTATTGCGGACGACGCCGTTTCGGTACGGGAAATGGACGCGCGTACATTCGTATTTACGTTTCTCGACGTAACCGACAACGTGCGGACGCTTACGAACGTCGTCGACAGTTTAGAAAAAAAATCGTCGTCGCCCGTAATAATCAAATACGGCGTAGTACGTGGCCCGGACAAACGTACGGGTTTTTGTTTACGGGTAAACTCGTCTCGCCACACACCCTATACATATTTTATACCGTCGTACCCCGCGCGTTCGACCTCCCTCGGTCCGTACGACGACGACGACAACAACACCGCGGCCGGAGGCGTAAACACACACGGCCCGCCGACGGGCCCATATGGTGTCGGAACGAAGACGGCGTAAACAACGACAAATAAACGTTCGTAAACGTAACGGGCGGCTGCTCGAAACGGACGTTGCTCAAATGCCGAAACGGCCCGTACAGCCGGTAACTATACACGTTTACGGCGCGCTCGAAACGATGTCGGTAAAATATCGTTTCCCAATCGGCGGGCGGCGCGACTTTCGCCATCGGTGACGACCGAAACCGTTTCGGCCGTACGACGATTTCACCGAGGGTTTCCGTAAAGGGTAAAAACGTGAGGGGGGCCGTTACGTGCGTATACAACGCGTGGAGTCGATGGCGCGAGGCGGTAAGGCGCGTGTTCCGCCGACGTATTCTACGGCATAAGGCTAAGGGACGACAATCGTTGGCCACCGGCCGTCGTCGGACACGACCAGAGCGGGATGGATTTTGTCGCCATCGTGACACCCTTCGACGGGTGGGTCGTTAACGAACGTGGACGACGTTTTGTTCAGTGCTCTCTATCCACGCCGCCTCCCATCCCTCCCACAATTCACCGTACCGAACGGACGCCGGCAAACGCGTACCCGTGTACGTTTCGAAAAAGTCCCGTCGTTTTCCCAGTACGTCCCGGGGCCCACCGTTAGGTTAACCTTTTCCGTTCGTCCGTTTCAACGGCACGCGCAAAATGGCGCATGCCGGGCCTATTCAACGAATAACTGACATCGAGACGGATCATGGCGTCTACGGGAAGAGCGACGTTATTTTTCGTTCCGGGATGAATTTCTTCGTAATTGAGTAAAAACGGTTTACAATCAACGACGGCAATTTCATTTTCGAACGTTACCGAAAATCGACGAGCCCGTAATTGATATTTTTCAATTAACCGTGTCCGTCGGGTGTACGCCATTCGCGATAAATCACGAATTTTCACCGATAGAGGCCCCCGACGACCACCATTTTGGAAATCGTTATTTGCGTTTGCCCGGACGCGTTAGACCGTCCGCGAACAACTATGGCGACTTCGGCCGTGTTTAGAGATCTACACGCGAACGCGACGTTACGGTCGTATTACGTTTCGATCATGTGCACGAAATTTCGAAAAACATGTTCAATTTGCCGTACGAAAATTACTCGCGGTAAAATATATATATATATATTTGACCGACAATTACGGCGCACAAATATATAACCGTATAAAAAAATGCCGGAACACAAACCTTTATGGGTGTACGTATCGGATTGTAAATGTTTGCAAATACGTCCTTTACACGTTATTACTGGAAATACGCGCTACAACTAAAACGCGATAAATTCGTAAATAATTATATTCGTCGACAATAAGAGTATAGGTTTTCCAAAAACAATAAACCAAATATACTATTTCGTTAACATTTCTAACGTAAGTGAACACGAGCAGCGCGAGTTGGTTTCGATTACAATTAACGATTTTTCGGAAACGCGCGCAATCTCGAAACCCCCCCTCGAAATTTTTTCGGAAAAATTAATTTCTATAGTTTTAGTCAATAATAACGAAAAACTAAAATATTTTTATACTTCGATACACGTTATAATATAACGTGTTCGTTAAAAACGAATGATCTATTAACGTTTATAGCGTGTCTTGTTTCGTTCGGGTCGTCCGACTTATTTATTCAAAAATTAACACTCCCCCACCCTACCCGAAATTTAGCTCTAAGTACGCCACCGCGCGCAATTCAATTCTTCACACGATTGAAATCACGAATCAATTATCTTTTAATAAACTATTCGCGACTAGGTAGATTGGTGAATACGAACGTATATTTTTTCATTTTACAAATAATTACGAATACGTTTAAACGATTACCTGTTACGAGTGTAAACATACATTTTTACTTAACGTTTGGATTTATTTCAACTTAATTCGTTTTCGGCATTTTTAATTGTTACGATTGATAACGAACAACGATCATACGCTAATTGTTTCCCCGGTCATTCCACCTACGAAAACATACGTTATAAACAATTAATCGTTTTCAAAAGAATTAAGCCGAAAATAACTTTCGAATAATTTACAAAACGAAATGTACGTAAATTCTTCGCGTAATTAACGTTGTAATTGAGAACATTTTCGTATTTTACTTTGTCGCGAAATAGAAACGTTTTTTTTTGAACATATTTCCATTAATACTAAACGAAATGTTACATTTTGCTCATAATACGCGCGTTAAAAAACAAACGTTTATAAAACAATTGTTTTAACACGTTGACCGGACAGTCATCGCTGTAGCGGTCATAATTATTTAAAACTCGATACGACGACTACTACTACTATGTTAGTAATACATCGAAAAGTCGTAAAATGATTTAACTGTTAGGGCAGTTTTGTTTCCTACGGCTTCGCCGCGTTGGAAATTATTTAACGTCCTATGGCGACTTAATAACACAGGTCGGGAAAATTATTACGGAATATTCTAAAAATAGTTTTCATAATCGTTAGTTTTCTTACGCCAGGCGCGCGATTTGATCTGTTCATCGAAATTATACAATCCGTAACGTGCGCCGGTGTCGACCTGCTTCAAACGTTAACCAACGGTTGTTGGTGTTAGTACAAAATATAACGTAGTGACGCGTAATATTATTGGTCGTTTCACAAATTGAATATTATTGCCAGCGAACAAAATGAAAAACAAGACGAAACTGGTCGTCAACCATTTGTAGATGAATCACATACAGCGATTATCCGATTCGGGTATTTATTAAAACGCTAAAATTCGCGATTTTTTTATTTCGTAAGTCAGGTTATCATAAATTATAGTGTTTGTACATTTTTATATAGACTTATTCGAAGTATCGGTTAGTTCAGACGGAGATCCTACGTTTCGATTAGAGGAAAATGTTTCGAACCATCGGCCGTGCGTGGGATCCCAGACAACAACTCCATATTCTAGAATACGACGGACGAGTGTACAAAATAATGTTTTAACCGAAATTCCTAGCCAACCGCGTGACAAAACCGAACATTTTCAAAACCTTCAAAACGTACGTATTCAATATGGGGACAAGGTTGTAGCTTAGGTTAAAACCGAAATTCAAAACAATTGATCGCGCGACGAATAACAGTACCGTTAATAGGCAATTGGAGAAAAACAAAACGAAGAACGATTTCTGGTAAAAGACGTAATTTTCCATTTAGAGGGATAAACCCAGAGCACTAAACCAATCGGGATATATTTATTTATATAAAGGCCGCCGTATTTTCGTGAATAATTTTTACAATAGTGTTCGATTAAAAAGTACATTATTGGGAAAAAATCGTACCACTAGGACTCTAAGGGACCCAACAGAAAATTGAATATATATCATAAGTAAAACAATAAAACTAAAGACGGGAGAATATCGGTTTTATCGGATTGGATCAATTTACATAAGCGTAGAGAAAGACAAAAGGGCTGTATTTACAATCACAACTGGTTTTCGTCCTACAATGGCCACAATTAAAATTAGACGTAGCGTAGGAATTCAAAAATCAATTCCTGTTATCGAGTGCAACGAAAATATGTTTGGTATAGGTAGATGTGATCAAATGTTATTGTGCTATTCGAGTCCAAGAAAAACTATCAAACGGTACAAGAAAGTTCTGTTTCACCTTTTTGACATAACTATATGGAACTCGTTCTATTTGTTCAAAAAAAAGATTTTCTCATTATAACGAACGTAACAAAGATTATCATCGAGCAGCCAAGAGCTTCATTCATTTACCAACAAATATAATTGGAAAACAATTAGTTAAGAAATTTATAAAGACATACACAACTACAATACATTCATAAGATACCATTACCAGAAGGTGATACTACTTTTTTAAAGTACTTATATATAATACTAATTCTAAATTGTAAATTACTAGTTTTATTTTAGGATGGTCAAGAAAAGCATATCTTTTGGACTGTCGAGAATGCTTTTGAAATAAAACTAGAAAAAATACATCTTGGATATAGCAAACATTGCGTTTCAAAACCATATAACCAAGATCCTACTTTGGAAATCATCATCAGCTTTAAATTATAATAGTAACCTACTAGTTTTATTTTTATCCAACCAAAATACCTATATAACTATTATTCCAATATATTTGAAATTATTCTATATAATAAACGTAAAACAAAGGTTAATGTTTTAACTTATTTGTTGTTATTTATAATTTATTTTATAAAAAAAAAAAAAAAACGAAATAAAAAAGTATACTTTTAGGTAATTTATTTATATATCTGCCATGGTAGTTCTATATTTTTATGTTAGTAACGCTTTAAAATGAAATTCCTAATAGAAAAGCTCTTACAATTTTTGCCATAACAATACACAGTTATTGAAATATAAGAGTGACACTTAAATTACAATCATACGCATGAGTGCTATAGCAATGATGTCTGTCAACGTGTTCACAAAAATTCAATTTTCTAGAATAAAAACTCAATTGCTTCGTAAAAATTTGGTTTTTTAAATTTGAATACATATAAAAATTAACGCATATAATATATATTTATACATTTAGTGGAAAGTATTTTAATTGGTACAATTGTGAATGTAGTATTAGTACATAGTAGGTAAACACAAAACAATATTAATAATTATTCACATCAAACATTTTAAAATGTAATAACTACACAAGGAATTAACGCTTAACTAATTTTGTAGCTAATATATTTGTTTTCAAAGGAACCATAAAATGTTCGTATAAACAAGGATCGTGTAATATTATTATTTACTAATTCGACGAATTTTATTTAAATGGCCTTTTTAATTAAATTAATATTTATTAACGTTTTTCTAGCGTTTCTTGGTAACAATAAATAATATAATAATATTAATTAAATATCTTATATATAAATATTATTGACTAAATTGACCAAATTGTGGCATCCCTGAAAAAACACGCGATTAAACGATCGATCACAATAGTTTTAAATACTCCCAATGATTATTGTACGCGTCTAGAATTACGACTATTATTATAAACAAGTTTAGTCTTTATGATTCATATATAAAACGGAGAAACAATTTGAACGTCATTTTAAAATTTTTAAAATTTTAAAAACGTCATTTTTTCAATTCGTGTAGATTTTTTCTAACGTGCTTAAAATTGATTATAACACAATTGTTATTAACTTTAAAACACGTAATCGGTTTATTATTAAATTATATATATACATAAACGAATATAATAAATTAATTATAAAATTTAAATATATATTTTTTTAAAACTAATTATTGCTTTGTCTTATTAGTAAACCAAAAGATAAAAATTAAACGAATTCTAAAATTATATTACATAAATATTTCTTTACACTATAGAGTAACAATTTTAATTAATATTTATCTATACGCCAGTTTACCATATTTTACTCTAGATTTATCTTGCCAATTAAAATATTCGTTGTATATCAGTTTGAAGAGGAAAAGATGAAACACAACAATCAAACAACCGATGGCTACCCAGAAAAATGTCGGCAATCCTCCCAGATGGTGACCGTGTTTGTGAAGCGCTATAACGTGGTGTTCATGGGCGGGAGCTGAAATCGAATTAATCGTACGTTGTTAATAAACGAAAACTTTTTTGGTTGGTGACGAAATAGTCACCTTCCAACACCTCCTTAACATGAATCGTGTGTTTCAAATCTTCCATATGTTGTTTGTCGTAAGTCAAATACAATATTCCCGTTACAGGGTCGGTTAGCTTTACGGGAAACGTCTTGTACTCCGGCCTGTACACGGAACAATATTACTTAGACCGTTAACGACGGCGCAAACCAAAAACAACGTTTACCCCAACAAGACGGGCTCGTCTAAACATCCGCCGTCACAACCGTAATAATTCCTATCACTGCGGTCCACAGCTACGGAGATAACTGCTTTATTATTCTCTTGGACTGAAACCGTCACATTTATGTGTGTCATATTGCCATAATTTAGACGCCTATTCGTGCAAGAATATAATAAGTCAGTACTTTAAAAATATATTACTTGGAAATAATCGCGCGTAATTTTTTCTTAATATTAAAAAATATCGGTTATCGTCAGTACCGGAAATGAAAATCTCTGTGCAGAAATTTCGGATGCATGTTGAATTCCAAATGTTGGTTGCTAAATCTGAAGCTTCCAAAACTCAAGACCATTGCCTGAGCTACTCCTAAAGCTCCGGCATTGACCAAATTGTGGCATCCCTGAAAAAACACACGCGATTAAACGATCGATCACAATAGTTTTAAATACGCCCAATTATTATTGTAGGCGTCTAGAAGAAATTAAGACGATTATTATAAACAAGTTTAGTATTTACGATTCATATATAAAAAGGAGAAACAATTTGAACGTCATTTTCAAATTAAGTTTTTTCAATTCGTATCGACTTGTTTATAACGCGCCTAAAATTGATTATCACACGATTGTTGTTAACTTTAAAGCGCGTAATCAGTTTATTATTGTTCGGTGGCGTTTGCGACGTTACAATTTAACCGAATCGAAAAAAACGTTACGGAACTGATAATGTATTCACCTGTTTCTCCAACGTTAAAATCCACAATGATACGGCATTATGAATTTTCTCAATTGTGGAAAGATTCGACCATAGGCCCGCGGCTTGCCTACACACGTTGTCGTTGTAAAATCGTTAAAATCCGCTACAGCTACGAAAAGGGTACGTACAAGGTGTCGTGGTTCGCGCCGTAGCAGCCTTCGACGTACGAAAGGCTGTTGGACACTTGGGCGAGCACGGCAGGAGAAGACGACGTTTCGTAGGAAGGCGCCCGGACGCTGGACAGCACGTTGTACATGGTCGCGTTGATGAGATCGCCGTTCAACGCGTCGCTCGCTTTTGACGTGCTTATCGAAAACCCGGTGCTCCAAAGCTTTTCCCAGATATCGGCGTGTATTTTCTCGACGTTTACGTAACTGGACACTTTCGATATCGACTGAAAACGAAACCGTCGTCAATAAAAAGTCGGCGTGTACTTCGGCAATCGACCGAATCACTCACCTCGACGGATTTTTGTTCCACGATCGTCCGCAGCCTGGCGAAGTCGGACGGCTGTTTCAGGGCCAAATATTCGACGGACACGACGACGCGTAATTTGAATACACCGTGCGGCGAGATCTGTGTGAAATAACGGCACGTTATTGGTCAAAGATATCGTTCGAGGGCGGGGACGGGGATTACACGGTCACCTTAACGCTGGACGGGAACTGGGAGTGCGCTATGGACACGGCATACGTCGGATTGTCGGCCGTGGACGTGCTAATACCGGACACGACGACAGCGAATTGTCCTTCAGTCAACCTACGGTAAAGTAACGCGATTAACGTCGGTCAGCACCGGTAAATGGGCGGGTTAGTTCGTACCTGACGTTACGAGCGCTGTACATTGACCACTGGTGTGTTTTGTACGGCAGTTGGTCGAGTTTGGCGAAGAGCACGTAGTCCGTGGGGTTGGTCAGCTCGATGTCCTGTACGAGAATCGACGGCCAGGCTCTGAACGCGAAATACTTGACGCTGCTCTGGAGTCGGTTGGCGAAACATTCGTACCGGTACGCTATACCGGATTTGTAATCGACCACCGTGGCCAGCCGCGACGGGCCGTCCGTGACTAGTTTCACTATGGGATGCCAATGTATGGGCGCGGACAACGCCCTGTTACTTTTCGCGTAAATCGGAGAGTCGTAGTCGAGCGTGACGCCGAAATACCCGTTGCCGACAAATTCTTTGTACGGTTTTTCCTCCGTCTCCAGTGGTTCGTGTTTGATGTTCGCGTCGAAAACGTCGTACGCTTGCTGGTGGAACGACAACTTCTCGAACAAACTATTTTTCACGAACAATTCGTCTGGATAGGGAAAAAAACGAAATACGCCGTATTATTTTAATTAAATATTTCGTCGCACACCGATTATCGGGGTAGATTGATTGGGAGGAGGGGCAGGTCTCGTACGTATAATCGACGATCTGTGGTGCTATACGCGTATTTTTATCGATCGTTGTTCCCAATTTCTCCATTCGATACGTTCATTCGTATTATTTTTGGGAGTAGGGCGGGAAGAACTCAGCTCTCTCCGCCACCAACGGGAAATTGTACTTAATTAAAATTATATTTTTCAAAATACACGTACACTTAGAGATTAAATCGAAAATTTAAAATCAATTACGGTCGTTAAAAATGTTTTCGAAATATTAAAATTTTTTTCGTATTACGCGTATATTTTTATTTAAAATTACCAGATTACGGATTTCGCTTCGAATTTTGTAAAATCAGTATGGACCAGAATTTTGAAATTATTTTTATTAATAACTAATTTATACTAATTTCCTACATATTTTTGTTTTAAAACACGCGAATCGGACGGCAGGTTTTAACAATTTTTAAGGTTTAATCATCGATCAGGAACAAGCAATAACTTGACGACATTTTTACTTAACGTCTCGTTCCGCCCCACCAAAACAAATTTACGCCAATAGTTTTACTTATTTTATTTAATTATACGCATTATTAAAAGTTAACGTACGTTTAGGAGTTGTGGACTCGATAATGAAATCTATTATAACGCATACATTTGATTAAGATTATTATTAAATCGAAAAAGCGACAAGTTATGTTATAAAACTTACAATATATATATATATATATATGTAGAGTATACAGTAAGCCCTCACTAATCTGACTTATATGAGCCCAGAAGTTGATGGATTCAACGGTTTATTGGATAATCGAGGAGGATTTGACCAAAAACAAAGACAATGTATTGTTAACGCAAAAATGTACGCGTATATAAATTTAGTTTGTGACGTTCTTGGTAATAGTGTATAGGTATTATAACAATTTCTGGTTTTTAAATTATTGTTAATGTTGTATGTGCCTAAGTTTTAACATTTTAGACATTACGAACAAATTACGAATAACGCGACGAACGTACAAGCAAATTGACGAGTCGTGACTATATAGTAGTTTATTAAAGTGCTTTTAGTGTTATCTTATCGTACATATGTACTATAGGTTTTAAAAACCATATTGAGTATATTGTACGTGCAAAATCAAATTCACAAATAGGCAAATAGTGTCGGATTACCAAAGTCTTACTGTACATATTTAAAGCACGATAAGAACAAAATCGTAATATTCGATAGTTATCGTAAACAATATGTAATGCGTATACATATATAAATTGATTTAAACGACGTACCTAATTCTTCGTTTCGATTATTGGACGACTTCCAATATGGGCTCAGGTAGACGATAATTATGAGTAGGAAAGTGACGGCGATCGCTATTTTCTTCGATCTGGAAAAACGTGCGGTTTTGGTCAGTTTCACGGTCGCCATACAAACGGTTCGTACTCACATTTTGATTTTTTCCAAACTCCTCCGCGACCGGTACCAAATATCTCTGGAATTCATGTTGCACGTAGCGGCGGCGTACATACGAAACGAATACTAACTAGGAGGCGTTCACAGGACCAGATGGCCACGTCGCCAGACGTGAAACGACAGAATAACGAACACACGAACGAAACGCGCTCATTGTTCTATGCCGCCGTTCGTTAAAACGTTACTCGCGAACTCGATGATACCACAGAATGAACGGGCGACTTATCGTTGTTGTTGTTGTCCCGGTATCGCGTCGTCGTTATCAAGCGGCACGTGCGTGCGCGTACGGGCGCCTGCGCGAGTACGCCTACTCGACAAGCTGATAAAGACCGATAACGGATAACGTTTATCGTTAAACGTCGACGAAATTGTCGGAAATGTTACCAACGACGACGAGTCGGAAAAGTCGAAAACCTAAAAACACCCCCCCCCACGCGCACGGGCAACGCCGAATAATTTCGTAAATCGGCCGGCGTGTTAGGTGGCGCGAAAACACAGACCGAGAGAGAATTGGAAACTGGCCGCCGCCAATGGTCGTTCAAAAAAAGCCCCTTTGGTCACGAACCGTTCGGTCGGTCGAGTATTTTTTAGTCGACGCGTAGAGAACGGATTCAACCGTTCGTCTGTACCGGCACTATCCCAACGAACAAACGGAATCGGCCGCGTTTATTTCGGCAATTTTTTCGTGTAAATTATTCCACCCAGTTCCACCGTAACTAATTGACCGAACATTTGTCGTTTTAATCGAATAATCCGTTCGTTATACCTCGCTCTTTACTTACTTACAAACGCGTCGTAATCGCCGTACATTTTACTATTCGTTTCGTATTTTTATTTTTAAATCAAACGATTCGTACGGTGCGTCGCCGGTTAAACATTTGAATAAACGACTTGTTTACAACGATAAATACTTTCTGTGGGCGAATTATGGGTTGTTTTTTTTTTTCAAACAAAAGCTGAAAATCAAACGTTTCGTCGTACACAATTTTATTCGGCGAAAAATAAACGAACGAAAGATAAAGAATACATAAGTATAAATTAACGATTTTTCGTTTAGAAAAATATTAATTTAATTGTCGTTCAGAAAGCGTCCTTTATATTTTGTAATTGTCGTATGGCCAAGTCGGCAGGTAAATCGAAATTGTATTGATTCAATTTTTCTAGCGAGCGTAACGCGTCCTCAAAACCTGAAATAAAATCGCGTCATTCAAACGCAACGTAATTATTATATTATATATAATATATATGTAAATAATTGTACACGCGTTTTAATAAAACTATTTACATTTATTTATTAACTGTTTTTACCGATTAATATAATACGAACGGTATTTATATATGTGACTATTTATAGATTAAAAGTTTTGAACGTTTATTTGGTTTTTTCTTTTCGAATCGGTTATTCGTCGTCAATCGATGTTTAAGCGAGATTCGAATGGTCCGAGTTGTGTCGTTTAAAAAACGCGCGACAAATGTTAAAACCGAAATTTCGACCGACGATGATATAGTTACGTATTCGTTATCAGTTATCGGTTACATATTATCGAACATTATACGCGGGGAAATAAATAATTACGTATTATCTAACTTTACGCGTGACGACAATATTAACCGGTCACGTTGTTAATTTCAATATTATTCGATAACGCGTATATATTTTTATATATAATACCTGTTTGCGCTACATAACTCCACGGTTGGTAGTAAAGTTCGACCAATGGTTGGCATTTGAATATGAATTTTAACCAGCTGGCTAACATTTTTGAACTGAAAAAACGCGTCGTTAAAAGGTAAGAAATGTGCTCGCGCGCCCCTAACGTATTTGTTCGGTTTTAAACGAATAAACAATTTGAACGGGTTAAATCGTCCGCGACTCACTTCAATCCGGCGCATACGAAGGCTTTGAAACACGAGTCGTAACTTCGTTTGTAACGCGAATGAGACGAAATGATGTTTCCAATAATAGACAGCAGACACTGTAACAATCGAACGCGCCCTTTGGTACGGCAATTGTTAAAAAACAAACACTTAACGTACGTACTTGTTTGTAAGAGATTGACGATTTACATCCTTCGATGTCTAGATTGAAACTTTGGGACAGCTGACGGGCGGGCGTCGAGTTGAAGTAATCGCCGTTTTTTATTTCGTAATATTTCAACACGAGTTCCCACGCGTGCATCGTTGATTTCGCGTTGTTTGTTTTCGGATGCAAACAGTCCACAAATGGTACGACACTCGTGCTTTGACCCACCTGTGCAAGAATTATTACGCGTTTAAAAGCGCCGTGTTTGAGCCAACAGTTATGCTGCAATAACAAAATTCAGTTCGAAAATCGATATCGTTTTTTTTTTTTCTCGAGAAATGCTTAGCGTCTTAGACGCCTTTTGACATATATATTTCGCGAGTTCGAGATAGTGACGTCGGAAATTAAAATCGATTACTAAAGGCGTCGTCGTTTAGGCGTAGGTACGTACCACCATCAGACCGTGTTGAACCAAATGTTGAATGGCCGGCGCCAAACGTTTCCGAACCATCGACGCGATTTTCCCGTGGCATTCCATCGCGGCCATAGCTCCCTCGGAATCGGACATATAGTCACTGTCGATATGGATTTCGGGTATGCAAAGTGTTTCGATCAGCTCCGCGACGACCAGCTCCAAGTTTGCCCTATAGTCGCTAAAATACCGTACGACGTTCGTAATATCGTTCGAACACAATTTATTAAGAGTTCACGCGAACAATATGTGCGTAAATATGTACTTCGAGAACCGTATTATTTATTCGCCGTTATCGCGGAAACGATCTCGTCGTTGGTATAAGAAAACAAAAACGAAAATTTCCCCAAAACAAAATGCGACTACCCATCGACACTTAACGCGTTTGTGCACGAAAATCCCGATCATTTTTAATTCCCGTGTACTTACCCCCAATGATTTATTTTCATCGTTTTCTTTAGTGTATTCTTTTTAAAATGCCGTTGTTCGCACGATATCTGTGTACCGACGAACATTTGGATTATCGCGGTTAACCGTTTGACAGCCCCGACAGTTTTCTGGTATTGTCGTCGACACGTTACGCAAGAACATAACATAAGTATCAAATATCAAAAACGCTGTCAAAGTATAACATTATTATTACCACGTCTCTCACTTTTCGTTCAAAGCCCTTGTCTTTAGATGTCAATATTTTCGGCACTTTCTCGCCTGGCATTTTCAGTTTTATTTTACCAGCTACACACACACACACACACACACACACATGCACGTAATACATCGTTAATAAAATATAGATTTATACGTTATATCGAATTTTAATTTTCTTCGATCGTTGTTTTAAAACGAAAAAACGTCTTTTTTTTTAAAAAAAAAAAACCCTATAACGCGTAAACTATCGTTATTTCGTGTTCGGTACTCGTAATATAATTTAATTATCTCGTCGAATTTAAATCGGTACAGATTTTTTAAAACAATTTCGCGGTCTAGGCCCAATTACAAATCAACTTCGATCGTTTCCTAATCGACGGAGAAAGTTTCTTGGACATAAATTCGTCCGCAGGAGCACATAAATGTCTCCTCGGTATTATAACCGTACATCGTAGATGATTGGAACTCTTTTATTCACTCCATTCCCCCTCCCCCCAGTGTTATTTGTTTTCAACGAGTTATGAACATGCGCGTCTTTGAGATCCGTAGTTTATTTGAACAAACAAATACTATTCGTCATTATACACTTTAGAGAACAATGTGTTGTGCGTCTTAATGCACCGAGCTGGACGCGGTTTTGCGAAATATTGTTCAACGTAACACGATGGAAGTCTGTCACGGGCATACGTTTCGGGCCGATTGTTTCGATCTCGAAAATTGAAAACCGATTTACCGAAAAAAAAAAAAACAAACATAAATCGGTACGCGTCGTTGTGGGGGTCAATGAAACGTTTAGTGACGCAACAATAATAACCATTGTGGCTTAATCGATTTCACTTACTTTGTAAATATTGTATGAACCGTTCGAGATCCGCTATTTGTATTTTTAACTGATCGACTAAGTGTTCCGTGGCTTTCATTGGATTTACCAGCTATATAAACAATCGGTATTTAACGACACAATAAAGCCGATAACGTTTCGACTTCTATAAATATTGTTCGAGCCGTCGATTCCCGACGATACGTAATTTATAATTAAACGTAAACGAATACGAAAACAGCGCCTGTCTTTGCCGTAATATTTTATTCGGATCGAGAATTTAGGCGGATTGATAATAAAATTGTTTCGTAGTTCCTATCGTGAGACTTATCGTTAGGTTTTAGTGTCAGTAGAGCGCAATAAAAGGGAGGGAGGGGCGACAATTTTTTCTCGCCGCGTACGCGAGAAAAAAATCCCAACCATTCGCCAGCAACCTATTTAGTTCTTTCTTTGTCCGTTGGTTAACGTAAACGAATCGTAGAATTGTCCGATTAAACAAAAACCGTTATGTTTACAACGACGGGCCGCGAAAAGATCACGCGCAATTTACCTAATATTAAACTTACATATTTGATCATTAGGAAATTGTTCGATAATCGTATACGAAAAATTTCCTTTTTTACATATAAGTAATAGTTATTTAATAATTTTTTTTTCTTTTAATATAATATATATATATTTATTTATTTATACTCGACGTTAAGGACGTTGTACTATTCGACGTTAGTGATCAAAAGTTAGAAATCAATTAACTCATCATCGTAGGCATTTTATTTAAATAGAAGATATTAAATAATGTTGGTAATCGACTAAACGAGCGATCGCGTACCTTTTGTATAGCGTTATCGACTTCTTCTTTAAGTTCTTCGACGGACATATTTTTAGAATTTTTGATGTTTAAGTTTAATTTTTTTTCAACTTGGTCTAGAAATAAAACCAAGGGTAATTGAAATAAAACAAAACCGAAAGTTTTAATTACGGTTAAATGAGAAACGCTTACTAATTATGTTGTTTTGTCTTTCGCGAAAAACGTCGACGAAACTTTCGGGAAGCTCAAATTCGTCTTTATTATTGTAAATGTGATTTTCTAAATCGTCCAATTGTTTTTTCATTTCTTTGATTACTTCAATTTGAACTTCGTGTTTTTTTTCCATCAATTGGTCATCGTCGTTCTAATAAAGTGAACATTTTAATATTCGTTTTACAAAACGGCATTAACGTAAATCTACCGTCGTCACAAGTAAGTGGTTCAAAGAACAGTTCGTATAAATATTTGGAATGCCTTTAAACGCGAATTCTTCCAAGTTTTTCAGTAACGTATTTTTCTCTTCGTCGGGAGACTCGATAATTTGATGAATTCGTAGCTGAACCTGTAGTAATATAAAACACACATTTACGCATAATTAACAACATTGACATCTTCATCATTCCGTATTAAATAGGAGAGTATTTGAAAAAGAATTAGGTTTCAAACCTATTTTGGAAGTCAATCATAAGAATTGATGGCGCAATTTAAAGAATCGGACGAGTGCGTTTATAATATACTATGTGACGTGCTTGTAGTCAGAAATGTGCACGGTACCTGTGAAAAATGTGAAGTTAGAGCTATCACAGACGAATGAAGAATTTCATACTGTTCTTCTAAGTATCCGAGTTTATCGTTTTCGCTAAAAATAAAATTTCGTCATTCAGTATTAACTAATATATACATATATGTCGTATAATAGTTTTTTTTTATTTGTATAGCTTCCAATAACAATTATCGCGGTTTAATAATTGATCAAAATAGTTTTTAAACGTTATATTATTAAATAAAACCTCATAAAGCGTAATACTTGAAAAATACATTCGTCGCCGATTGTGTCGCATATTTTGTTCGATAATTTCGCGGTCGAGGTCTTACGGAATATCGTATACATCGACGCGTAATTATTTGTAATTAAAAATCGAATTGTAACGGTTTTCGCGTAATAATTATTCTCTGAGGTACTGTGTTTAGCAGAAAAATACGCGTTTATTGTTTTACGTATACAAAATATTTAAAAACGAAATTACACCGATTTAGACTAGCGGAGGGAAAGAAACGTATTTAGGCGAAACGTCGTACGTTTAAAAGCCCGTCGTTATTTTAGACGAAATCCGTAAACGAATAATAATCGCGCGCGTGTTTCGTCGAAAATTCGACGCACAATTCTTAGTTTTCGATTAATTTTCAGCCGGACGAGGGGAAACTAAACCGCGGTAAATCGTAACTAGTGCCGTCCGTTATCATATCGGGGCAGTTGAACCAACATTTTCGGGGGATAAATCGTTGTACGTTGGAAACGATAATCGACTGGTTTGTTCCGCGAAAGAATTGCGTAATAATTGCCTGGTGACGATATTCGAAATAGTCGAGTCGGAAAAGTAATCGCTCACGTACGGCCGACGACGATAAATAGTTTGGTGCGAAATGACGTTTCCGAGCGAATTCTCGCCCGTCATGGCTGTCGAGTTTATACATTTTGCTGTCGGACGGAACTACGGAGAATTTCCGCGAACGAATTTTCTAAAAACCCGCGCGCCGTTTACGTATTGAATGGACATTTCGCCCCACTGGACTAGACGAAACGGCGACGTGTGCCGAAGTAACGTATACTTACTCCCAGCTCTTGTGATCGTTTTCGCAAAACGAATACAGCGCGTTGTCGTGTTCGTCAACCATATCCGTCGCCAGGTCGTCGTCGTCGTCACAGTTTACGTCGCCGTTCGCGGTGCCGCCGTCGTTCGTGTCGACGTCCATTGCGGGAACGGGGGGGGCGAATAATTTATCGCGCTCGATAAACGGCCGACGGTGATGGCGGTGGGTCGCCGATGGGACGGAGACGCGCGTACTTTGTTCTTTACAGTCGGCGGGGAAACGCCGAAATAAAAACGCGCGAACGATTCGCACTGCGTTCGGGTTAACGCGCCCGGCGGTGTAGCGTGGTCGCCGCGAACGCGGCGCGCGCGTACATTTTCTAATCGATCGCGCTTGGGCGAGCTGAAAAAACGGTCTGCAAACGCGTTTACGCGGCGAACACTGGACACGACGACACAATCGCCGCTATCGCCTAACTGTCTCGTATGTGCGCGTAACGGATAGGTAAAATAATACCGAAACGCCACCCACACGTTCGTTTGTCAGTTGCAGCTGCGAACACTATATAGCGTAGGAGGAGGGCCTATCGATTTTTTAAGCGTGACGTCAGCGAGTAACGGGTTCCCAAAGTTCGCGGTCGACACAGGTTAGAGCGTGCACGCTATTCGCGCTCGTATTTGTGTACGACACACATGAAACCCGACCCGTATGGTCGTCACACACCCCGAGCTCCGAAGTGTATTACGGTCGATCCACGTGTACCGTGACCCGCACAGTCTGATTAAGTAATCTTGCCGCCCCCTCGTTGTCGATACCGGCTAAAAAATTACGATCGCGTTTCGTTTGTTCCGAACGAAACGCACAATTTATATTTCTATAACGTAACAAAAGCTCGCGGCGTATTATCAACACCGAGTTGAACAAACAACCTATTACGACGTCTCGTTTACAACGCAAATAATAGGACGTCCCGTTGATTCGGTTTTTTTTTTTTTTTGTTCGAACACTGAAACCGACGGTAAAATCGGTTACTGTTAATCGATTTACCAGCGAAATCTCCGTCCGATTTAAATGATTCGTAAAATGGCCAAATAATAATTGACGTCGATTTCTTTGACGCGATAATGTACGTATCGAAATTTACGGCGGTAAATATTTCGATTTCGAACACTGGCGTACACATACATGTATAAAGTATCGGTGGCGGATTAAACGGTCGTTTAATCGAAAATGTGGCCGAGTGCTTTCGTTGTGCGGGCATCGATCACGGTGACTAATACGCAAATATTTTTCAAAACTAACGTCGTTGGTTTCCAATATACCTATGTTACTTGCGGTAAATAAATCGAATATCAATCACGCGGTTTTCAGACGGTACCGGGGTTTTTCTTCAACGTAGGCGTGTTTTTTAAAAGCCGCGAACGACGTTGTTTCGAAAACAACAATATGTAAACGTGACGCGTTCACGCGTATGTTTACGATTGTTTAGTTATAAAATCGTAATTAAAATCGTACCGCGCCTATACCGAAACGGAAAACGTTTACGCCGTTCGAAAACCGAGATTTCCGTAATGTTATGAGCCTAATAGACGACCAAACGAGTTTTTCGTTGTTTGCAAACGAAATTGTATAGGTCAACAAACGCTCGGGTTTATCGCGTTCATCCGCGCGGCTACTTAACGTTTATCGCGCCGTGTTTGCATTATGGATATTTTGACCGCGATTACTTTGTCAAATAAACGACTCGCGTATTTTGCGATTTCGAGCGTTTATACGTGCATAGTGTAGCAGCGGCTTTCTACGTTATACAGGTACAAAATCGATAACGACGGAAGACACTCGTGTGTATATATATATATAAAATTGCTACGATAAAATGATCACACTTCTCCCCTTGTATATTTGGTAATAATTCATTTTTAACGTATTTCACGCATTCGTCAGGCTTACACTCGGATCGACTTTCGTTGTACACGCTTTGGGCCTCAGGCGGCGTACGTCCGTTTCCTTCCCGGTAAATCCGCCACGGGCGTTAAATAGCGCTAAACGAATTAAATAAACGTAAAGGAAAAAATGATCGGACAAAATAGATTCAAAAATACGTAACGAACGGGGATGTATTTATTTAACGTAGGGCAAGTACGTCTTATTGAAAATAGGTTGATTACGTGTGGTTGAGTTTCGATAGGTCGTACGTGCTACCGAGGCTGGGCGTTAACGAGTTAATAAGTTGAATATTAAGTTCACCTAACGTTTTTACCTCAACGGATTCCCCCCGGGTTTAGGATTAACTTAATTTCAACGCGACTAATTTTCCCTCGCGTAGTTTTTCCCCCGGTTAGTTTGATTGCGAAATGTCGTCGTCTAAAGTGTTTATAATTTGTCTAAGCGCGTTCTTAAAACGGACGTAACTAATATCCACAACGAGTAAAACCGAATAAATCGCAGGGGACAATCTACGCGTTCTACGATTTATTCGCCGTCGCGAAAACAACGCGAACGAACCATTAAACGAACGCCGGTTAAGTCGATAGTGTTTTGCGAACTTCGAACGTTAAACATGATTCGTTTATTGAAATAGCGCGGTCGATTCGATTTCGGCGAATTAAAATCGTTAACTAGCCCAGCCTCGCGTATTGGTAACCAACGCGTGTAGACGATTGTTCACGCAATTTATAGAAAACAAAAAAAAAACAAAAATAGAGGCGCTGGTGGAGGGGAAGGCGGGTGTGTGTGTGTGTCCGTCAGCCGTTATCCGACTTCGTAGCCCAAAATGTGCTGCAAATTGTAATTGAACAGTTTGAAGTCGGCCTCGAACGTGCCGTACAGCCGGAGTACGGTTTCGTGGCGCAGCGACGTGAAGTACTTGACGAGCTGCGTGGACGTGTTGGAGTCAGGGCCCTTCGGGAACTTCACGTCCGCCGTGCCGACCACGTGCTTGAGCAGGTAGTCCGAGTCCTGGAACAGGGACTCGTGTTTGCCGATGAAGTCGTAGTTGACGGCGCACGGCCGGCACAGCCTGTCGATGGACGCCCAGTGTTCGTTGAACACGGTGTGCCGGGTGTCGGCCACGAACTCGGCGAACTCGGCGAACGTCACGTCGTCGCCGTGCCGCAGCGATTGTTCGGTGGCGTTGGCCCGGTACCGTTTCACGATGCGCCGCCCGAATCGGGACTGAAAGTACCGGGAACTGTCGTGCCGCTGTTCCAGTTTGTTCCGGTACGCGGACAGCAGCCGCTCGAACGGGTGCCGCACGAACAGGAACTTCGTGTACGTGGCCAGCATGTCGGCGGCGCGCCCGGCCGGGTAATCGCTCAGCCGGTCCAACGTGCTCGGTTTGTGCACCACGTCGGCCGGGATCTGCGACAAGTCGGCGGCGCTGTTGCCGCCCGACAGCGCCATGAACACCCGTTTCCAATTGGTGCACGCCACCTGTGTGAATCGCGGACGGAGTGGTTTGTTTAAAATCTCCTTCGGCTAAGTCGAGCTACGTCTCGGTTTTAGGGTCGCCACTCGTTTGGCGCCTTCGGATTTCGTATAGTAAAATGTGAAAACGATTATAATTGCCTACATAATAATTGTAAACGTTGTTACGACGAAACGATTATGATTATATCGTATTACATAGAAATTATTAGACACTATCGGGCATTATGAACAGTCCGAAGTACCGAGAAATCCTTGGTAATTTTCGATAATGTCTCGTCTCAGAAAATCGAGCCAGTGTGATATTTGCGGAGTATCGAGTGTGTGGTGTTTTGTCAGAGCATCGGTCAGACATTCCGTAATATTCAGTATAAGGCATAATTCTGTTTCGCGGTTTAATAAATATAGCGTATGTTAATTCAACTATTCGTTGTCTACTTTCTTTACGTAAAATTGTTGTTGTGTCCATTAGCGATAGTTTTACTAGTTCGACGTGGACGGGAGAAAACTATAACCGTTTTAAGTTAGCTATTCAAAAACGCCGATTTTACTACGCTCGTTGCCTACATATTACGTATCGTTCGAAGCGAATATATATATTTATAAATATTTACGGGTTCGGAAATTGAATTGAGACGGTTTTACGATTTCGATTATTTAACTTCGAATTATATCGGTCGTCTTCGGTTCGTCAATTTACGTTAACGTAACGAAGGTTCGTCTCGAATCGTATTATTAAAATACACGGCGCTTACAGTTCGAAGGTAATTTACCTTTGGTACGTAACAGTACAGCAGCTTATGCCGGTGATCGACAAGTATGTGATCCAAAAGTACGCTGTCGTTCACAGTTCGTTGATAGTTATCATCAGTCTTTGGTGATCTAAACGTGTAGCACATTCGTGACGTGTGTTCTTGCCTTTCTAGGTAGATCAACCTCTCTAAAAACGATTTCGGGTCGTCATTTTTTTCCATGTATTCATCTAGGGGACAAAATGACAATTGTTTTTTATCGTGTAAAATATTTTTCTACGTTAATCGTAAATCACTGCGCGAGTCTCCGGGTTAATTGTTTTGTGTGCGCGTTATGACGATAATGTATTTTAACGCTTCAACTTATTACGCAAGTATATTTTTATAAATAAAAACGAACTGTTCTTCTCGTTAGTCTCGCTAAAACTCGAAAACGGCTTGACCAACTTGAATAATTGTCTTTTATTTGTTCGCTATAATACCGGGGCCGTTTAAAATTATCATATTCCGTGGAAAGTTATCGCGTTCCATCGGTGGAAAACTCGACACTTTATATATGTAAAACAATACGTTAGTTCATTAAAGCGTATTTACTATATTATTATTATTTTTAGTGCATAAAGACGTATTATGTAAATTTGTAGAGCGTATTATTACTATACGACGCTGGCGTACCCAAGATTTTACTTTAGAGCGACGGGAAGGAAGGATAGTCGATTATGTCGTTTATAATCACGCCGTTTATTAATAGAAATAAACGAAGGTGTATACCGATCTTTTTTGGTTTTCGAACAACTTAGCGAAATTAAATTTTTTACTATAAGATCGAGACGTTAATATTTCAAATTCGTCAGTTCAACTTAAACAGTTTTCGGCACGCGACGCAGATCGCAACAGACGATATCGTTAAATCGTTAACACGTTGTCGATACGATAACGGTAAAATACGATACAACTACGACCGCGATTATAGTCGTAAATCAAACGTAAACTTATTAGTTAAAAATAAAATACGAATTCGGGACAGTGTTCGGCAACGGCGGTTTCTTTCTTAGTAGGTTTTTTTTTTACAATTGTTTTTATAACGATTGGCCTTCGACATTTTAGCGGCACTCGTCGTCCATAATTATTTACGTGGCGCAGGACATTATAATCGAAACGTTATATTTAAAGATGTTATTTACGCGCGTGTATATTCGAATATAATACGAATTCGAAAATCTTTCCGAAAATTCGGGCGTTGTCACTGTTATAAATATTCGAGTATACCTATATATATATATTGATAAATATTATACGGGTTTGCGATACAATTTTTAATAACGCTTTACGAATAAAAATTGAAAATCGAAAATCTAAGGCTTCCGACGTCGTTTCGTCAAAACCATTCGTATTATAGATAACGCGTTTATTGCCGTCAAGTTTATTCGTAAAAATGTAATAAAACGAAGCGTCTCAATATCATTGTAAACACTACGCGTACCGTAATTTCGTCGGGTTCGGACAAACACCGACTGCACCGTGAACACCGGACGGAGTCCCCTCGCCACGGGCGTACCGATTTTAATTAAACATAAACGACAATAGCGCGCGCGCGTACCTACGAAACGGAGGCAACGTCTGTTACGCTGACATACTTTTGAATCACGCGCAATATGCCCACATACGTTACCGTTCGCGAAACGTTTCTAACGTCTAAACATATTTGTATATCGTTTCACAAAATGCGAGCAGATCGTTTTAAAGAAGTTTATCGAACGATTTCCCGCTTGGCAAATTGTCCTCACTGATACGTCTCAATAATCGCGTGGACATTCGACGTTATTTTACGTATAAATGTTGATTGACGTGGCGTGCGCGTTCTATATAAAACGCGCACTCGCTACAAATGTCGAAAATCAGACGTTAGTTTTCCGAAATAAACTTTTTCCCGACACTTTGACGTTCGACGAGTCAGCGCCTACAAATTATCATGTCGCGACGTCGTGAAATTGCCTACGATTTCGTAATTGAATATATATTTCGTAGAGTATTACCGAACGATTGAATTTAATAAACGATTTAAAAATATTTTTGAGAAAATGTTCGGAAAAAACGTTAATACATTTTTTACGTAATTTTAAACATAAATATCGTTATTTATGTTTACAGGAAATGAAAATTAAGCGCGTATACGTTATATTTAGAAATAAAAGTCTTTATTGCTGCCAATACGTCATTTATATTAAATTATGCGTATTATATTAAATAACCAAAAAAAAAATGCCGTAATTTTGACTTGAATCATTTTTCGACATACCTACTGTATAAAAGAAAGCTACAGAAAACCTATATTTATTACATTAGTTACTTTTACGGTGACGTGTAGTATTTTATTATATTTCTGCGTATATGTCTTCGAATAGAAAGTCTTTAGACACAACAAAACACGAATCGAAAATTTAACACGAATGTTGTGGCATAGAGATTATTACTCATCATTGTATTATTTGTAGGTCGAAAAAATTGAAAAAAGAAAATGCGTAATAAACGAAGAATCGTAAAAAAAATTGTTTAAAATATCGCCCTCGTTATTCCATTTTAATTAAAATAATCTATTATTTTGTTCTTTTTTTAAGGTCGTTGGTCTACATAGCGTGGTACTATACAGTTTAAACCGATTAAATAAACGTCGATAAATTTTTGTTTTTAATATTCAAACAACGTTTTCGAATTAACTACAATAATGTACGTAACGATTCCCTTGAGGAAAGCGTGAAACCGGAAATCGTTAACTACTCACTAGTCGTAAATTAAAAAAAAAACAAAAACAAAAAAAAATCATTTTAACGAACTGACGGTAATTATTTCGGGTTTTATTACTGACAACGTTTGTCGATAAATTTCGAAACAAAAAAAAAATTGTTAACATAATCGGAATAGTAGGTGAAATAAATTCCAACTTGTATACAAATATAATACTCAAAGTACTTTCGAAACAAACCGTTTTGAGAAAATTGATTAATGAACGATCCGACGAGAAATATACAAATATATATATATATATATATACATATTTATATGGGCGACCGCCGAAAGTTCGAAATCTTTTCCGCTAGAAATAAATCCGATATTGCTACGTAAACTCCCTTTAACTTATTCATCTATTTCTAATTAGGAGGGTTTAACGTTACGTTTTTAATTACGACGGATTATCAATAACGAGATATAAAACATCGTCAACGCGTTATTCGGCCATAAAATTGAGGTTACATAGTGAACAATGTAGGTTCGTAATATACGGCAAATTAATTATGAGGCATGTTTCGTTAATCATAAAATGATTATACAAATATGCACGAATAATATGTGTGTTTTACGCGTACTTTTTAATTACCGATAAATCGAAATATTCACCAGAGAATATTACGTTTGTTTTAAATTGTGAATGTAGTAATTTGTTAGGCATTTATTAAATAATGGTTAGAATACAATTAATTTATTACGTTTGTGCGTAAAACAATCGTTATATATTTCGAGTTGTAATATATTCTGGGCTTAATTTTATAACGAAAAATTCGTTGTTATTGGTAACGTAAAATTAAGAACAAAATGGGTTTACTACTTTTTACTACAAAAATACAAATATGTCTTAACTTATTATTATTTTATTCTAAGACGAATATCATTCATCATTATATTACAAAATAAACAAGTTAAACGATTTATAATTACGTAACGACACTGAATGAGTTATTAAAAAAATAACGAAAATTACAATTTGTAAACGACAAGAAAATATATTTTTAATAAACTCGTATATTATTATTATATCCATACGAGTTAATTAAATATATTTTTGTACTCACTCGTTTTGAAAATTTGTAAGTCTAAACGTTCAGTATAAAATAATATGCTTGCCGAACAAATTATAAATAAGCAAAGGATTATAATTTTGAGTATCATATTTTTTCACCCAAATAGTTTTTCGGATTGTGAGTGAAAAAACATTTTTCTACTCTAAAACGAATATCACATACTTTTTGAAATATCCAAATCGATTTAAGGTAAAATTTATAACGAGTAAGAAATAAATTAACGAATTAATACAGCTAAAAAGTAAAGGAGAAGAAGAACTCGCTGATTTCAAGCCACATAACTGAACATTTCATCGACTGTTTCAGTAGGTCAACAATCTATTGTATTGACCTTGACTTTAAGAAGGAGAACTGTGTGGCATTACCACTTCCAACGAAACTGGTTTTTTTTCATAAATTATTTCGTTTTATAGTTCATTAAAAAAAAAATTGTCTTTATTAAGTTTTTTTATATTTATAGGCAACATAAAATTTATTTATTCGGATATTTAAATTATTTTTTTTCTTGGCAGATCGACATGTACACCACAGAAAAGCAAACACGAAGAGGTTCACTAAGATTATGTAGGTCAAGTTTCCATTTCTCGTGGCTACAAAATATCGTTTTATTCTTACGGAAAACTACCGAGAAAATTTTAAAAAAATTAAAAAAAAATTAACGTATTGATTCAATTTCAATCAGAATACCACAAACACACACACATAGTTAGACGTAGACGTAAATTCGCAGTAGGCCATCTACACTATATTCGCTCAGTTCAAACTGCGTTTACCTAAATATTTATATATTCGTACGTATATTGGATTAAATATTGACCCGTTGTTGTGCAAATACATCCTAAATTATAACGATTCTATAGTGTTAAGTGTGTCAGTATGTTTGTAACACTGCGGAGTATACGTTATACATTCTGGAAAAATGTTACTACTCGCTTTTATATCGTAGTTTATGAACCGTGGAAACTGTTGACGAACGCCGGTATACATTTTAACGCAACTTTTTTGTTTTCGGATAAGTCGTGTACGGTATTTTTACCGTTAGATTTTCTCGTTTAATTCACTCGTCATTTTAACGTACAAATGCAGGACATCGTTGACGTTCACAGTCTGTCCGGTAGAAAAACCCGACGACATTAATTAGTAATCCTAACGCGTAGTACGTGGCTATCAATTTCGGTTGTAATCGCTTTAGTCGCAGTAAACGAAGACCGTTTTTCGTTATCCGCCAATTCGCGCGAGTCGTATTACACTCGGCGGTAGTACGTCATAATTCCATTTCGCGTTGCGTTTTAATAGGACGATTTACAGGATTAACGTTTCGACGGATATTCGTGTTATTGAAAGTGTTTACGTTCGAATCGATCGGAGCGAACGATTCGCCATTGACGCGAACTAAATAAAATCGAAAATAAACCGTAATAAATACATTTTCTACTAAACGACTACTTATTATGCGTAAGATATATTAAAATGTCGGTCACGTACGACGCGTTCATTTAAATGACGATTCGCTTTGTTGAAAACCTTTAGGTACACAATCGATTGAACGTAGAAGTATCGGTTAAAACTAATGAATCGTAAATCGGCAAACGTTTACGCGAAATTTTAATAACACTTTAAAAGTGCCAATATATATATATATTATTATCGTAATTACATAATTTGAAAAAATTATTTATACTATATAACGCTTTTATATTACGTTATTCAAGTTTATTTCAAGTTCGGACGAGACATTTTATGAATAGTGACGATAATATTGTTTATGAAAGTTGATAGAGATCAGTGATCACTAAAACTATCGGTACGTCGGGCGTAAAAAGTAAAGTTAGGTGTACAATATAATTTATCGTTTTTAATTTTAATGTATGGAATATGATTTTTGAGAGGTTAATTCACCGAAAACCGTTGTGTCGCGTTTCGAAAAAACGTGATTGACCATTAATTGTCATAAACAGAAATATAATAGACGTGTCGTATACAATATATTACTAGTGCCGCGCATTTGTGTACTAAAAAAAAAAAACCGTAAAATATGCACGAAAAAACGTTTTAAATAGTAATTATAAATAAAACGTAAACGAAATTATAAACTTACTTATCTATTGTCGGTGAGTATAAAATATTTAAAAGACTGACTGAATTAAAGTGTCGTTTTTTTTTTTTAAATAGATAATAATCGATCCGAAAAAATTTAACCGGACAATAAATAATCGAAATCGCGCCCACGACTGTTAAATAAGGAAGAACAACGAAGCTGAAAAAATTTACGAACGTATAGCGACGTAAATAACGTAGAAAATACGTACGCGATTTAAAAACAATCAAAAAAAAAAAAATACAATTTTTAATTTGGCTCGGGGGCGATAATCTAAATGCGAAAAACTAAAAGTTCACGGGTCTATAAATTGGGTCACGTAGAGTGGACCGTCCCAAACGCGTAATAATATATTTATCGTTCTACGGTTCACGACGCCGCCGTCAATTTTGTATACGCGCGCGCACGACAGGTGGGGGTGAGGAGGAGGAGGAAAAATGATTACGGGACCGGTGACCGGGTAACTGATCGCCGGGTCACATGTAAGGGGGCTTGATTTTGTACGACCGTTTCCAAATTTCGCACAAGCACACGGTGGAGTGGAACCGGTAGAAAATGGCCAGCGGCATTGACACGTGCGTGATGATCGTCCAGGCCCACAGGCCGTAGAAGTGCAACTGTATGGGGTGCGAGTCGGCCCGGGACTTTTCCAGCGTGTTGATTGCCCACATGGCCAGGTTGCTGACCAACAGGAACGTGACGATCTCCCGGCCGGGTTTCTTGCGTATCTGGTCGGGCGTGACGCACGACCGCCGGGACGCGTCCAGGATGAACACCGTCTGGCAGAACGTCTGCACCAGCGACGCGGACGCGGTGATCAGCACCAGCACCGTGTTGTTCTCCTCCGTGAAATGGCCGCTGATTATCGTGAACGAGCTGTAGATGAACGTGCCCGTCTGCGCACCCACCAACAGTATGTTGTCCAGCTCCAAGTTGCGTAACCCGTCGAACTTCAATTGTCTCATCTACGTGGCAACAACAAACACGGGATGCGAAATGGAAGATGTGAGTAATCGTTTGTCCGAACCGGATAATCGTTTACGGTGACGGTCCCCGAGTGCCGCCTAGTCGTAACGGACGAACAATTTACGTAACGACTTACGAACCCGGAGGCGACTTTTTACAAAGAAAACATAACCGACGTATTTCGGTTTATAGATCGCAGAGATCCTTCCCTACACTCCCTCACACTGAGTTACGCAAACGGGAAGAGGAATACGCCGTTCTGTTTTACCTAATCGGTATAGTACTCGTGATATCCCTCGACTGGTAAACGGTACTCGGGACCCCGACTAGCGAACAACGGTTTTCTGGACAGCGCCGGCTTACGGAAGACAAATCCCGTCTTGAAACGGTGGGCCGTGCCGCGAGAGTTCGAAGGGACGTTCGCGTCGCGTAAAATACGAAGACGACTATGCCGGACAAACAAACGGTAGAACGTTAATTCGTCTTAGTATATCCGTAACGTTTTCGGCGAACGATTTTTGGTTGTTTTTACAAAACGCGAACGACGTTGTCTCGAAAATGTTCTCTCCTTCAAAAGTATTGATATTCGATCGAAATACCGCAGTTTAAGATCCGGCTTGTTATACATTGGCTTTATTGTTCGTCGTAATATCGTAAAACACGATAACTCGGGAATTTTTTCGCGGATTTCTTAAACGTTCGTAAATGTTAAACGAATTTTCTTCGGTTAAATCGCGGAAAATAGATTCCGAACGTTTTTCGTGATAGTTTAGCGCGTAGTTACTGTTCACTAATTCTTAAACGCAACACGAACGCCGAACGGTCTAAGATTTTTAATAAAATGCGATATCGTAAACGATTTGTAACTTAGAATAAATTCTTCGATTACGTGTCGGGATCGAAATGGGACTGTTCTGAATCGTTTAATTTATAGTAGTTCAGTTTGTTTCGACACCTATAACAAGTAGTACACGCGTTTACCAATATGTAACAAACTGGAAAAAAATAAAAAAAAAAAAAAAAAATCGAAATTTCGACTAATATCTAGGAAAATTTTAAACGTTCGTGCGTAACGACGAGTTTTTGCTAGGGTAACGAATTAAACGCCGGCATTTCGATTCGAAACGATTATTCGTCCGGTTTACGCTTATGTTTATGTTCGAATATCGATCTATGTTGTGGAGTTACGAACATTCGGTGCTTACGCGCCGATAAGTCGTTAAAAAAAAAATTAATTTTTCGATTCGAAACGGCGCAATACTGTATAAAGTTCGCCAACGAACGGGCCCTGACCTGTATCATGCCGACGATCGTGGCCATGGTGGTCATGCCGTACAGCGACAGCTCGCAGACGTTCACCTCCATGACGGCGAACGTGATCAGCTCGGGCCGGGATATGAGCACGAAGAACAGTATGAGCGATATGATGGTGAGCACCAGGAACAGTATGCCAACGAACAGGCCCTTGTGCGCCCGTGCGCAGTCCACCGAATAGTAGTGCGGCGACTTCCTGTAGTGCGTGATCTGCGCCAGGTCCTCGCACCGTTCCGCCTTCCGTTTACGGTACAGCACGTCCGCGTGCACCCGGCTGATGTTCTTCCACATCACGTACAGTATGGCCGCGCATATCAGACTGTACTCGATCGTGCACGGGAACAGGAACGGGCTGGCGTTCTGCACCAGCGACCCGATGATGTTGGTCCGGCGGCACTCGTATATGTGATGCGGCCCCGTGTTGATGCTGCGCCGCAACCGGTCGGCCACCGTGGACATGACGGACGACGGCGCCTGCGTCGTGGTGGTCGTCCGTTTTTTAAACACTGTCCGAACAAACGCGACAGTAACGGTTACGAGCTATACGAGTCGGCCGGGTGTGTGTGTGTGTGTGGGACGTTTTCGGGTGTTTCGGGCCCACGAGTTTGACGTTCGAGTCGAATTTTCGATTTCGTATAACGCGTCACGAAAAAGCCAGCGGTCTAGCGCGCGACGTATCATTTTTCAAAATCCGTAAGTCCGACCGTCGATTGCCAGCGACGATTTTCGAAACGGAACGATATTTCGTCGATTGTTTTAACGTGCCCGCGGTGTGTCCGAATAACCGTTCGAATTAATTCGAGCGTGCGATCGCCGGCGGAATTCCGTTCGGAATGGCCTACCGACCAAACGTATTCGACCGTTATTAAATAATACCTGGCCCGGTCGCACGCTACGAATATACCACGAAGGGACTCGTCGCGTCGTTAATAGTAAAGAGTCTATCCGCAGGGCAAATACAACAACTAAGCAGTTGTGGAACGAATTCGGGCGCTCTCGTCGGTTTTTTGCCAAAAACGTTAACGTCCGCGCGAATCGTTCAAAACCAAAAATCGATAACCCGACGTATATAATCTCGCGCCGAAATGATAAAAATCGCCTCTACTAAACGTGAAAATTACTAAGTAATTATCGCGCGCGTTGCGGCCAGGACGTCGTTGTGGACACGCGCGTGGCCGTGCTGTGCCGTATTGCGTATACGGTCGACTTACGGGAAAAATGGTTTGGCTGTTTGTCGACACCGATGGAATTGTCCGCCGGATTGTAGAACGTAAGTATCTCGTGTTTGGTTTCTTGGACGAGTACGTTGAGCCAAACGGACAGGTTGGTGCCGATCATGTGCATGAGTCCGAATTTCGCCAACACCCGATGCCGCGTCACCCTCATTTGTTGCTGGAACGGCCAAATCGTTAAAATGGCGCGGATAATGTTCGCATTGAATACAACGCGCGCCAACGTACCCATCGAGGCTGTTTGGCACTAATTATTCGAGCTCGTCGAAAACGACGGGTACGGACGAATATTAGTAAAGTCGAGTGAAAAAGTACTCGCGTCCTTTATTTTGACTTCGAATGTTGTCGCTTAACGAAGTCCCTTCGTTCGGTTAAATATTTTTTAATTAGAATTTGAAAAAATAGCGTAAAAACGAAATAACCGCCCGATATATAGTCTTTAATACTGTTTTGTTTGTACGTTTATTACAATACGATAGAATTTGACGTTAATTTTAATTTAACGCGTAAAGTCCAAAAACAAAAAAATAGTAACTCGTCGAGTAATTTATTAAAAGTAACTTAATTTTTCCCGTTACCTCGTTAACGTCAAGTCTCGACGTATACGTTTAATGAATTATATATAGAAACCTGTTCGGTTCACAATATTACTACGCTAAACGATATTTTTATAAAACGAAATTACGGTTATTGACTTTAGAAAACGTTTAGCACGATCAGAACGTGTTCGTATGTTAGGTACTTACCTCGTCGTTTAAAAATATAAAGTACATTTGTATGAAAATGAACGCCATTCTTGTGGCCGGCGTGAGTACCAAAAGGACGTTATGGCATTTCGTCGCTGGTTCGAGTTCAAAGTACTGGCCGAATTCTAGTCCAGAATAAATCATACTTCCTATACCGAAAGCTAAACGCGAACAAAACCACAATTATTTCATTCGTCCTATAATATTATACGCGGATGGTCTTAATAAAGCGACCACCTAAATTACGATGTCGATCGATCGCGTCGTATTGATATTAAATTTCGTGTTCCGTGTAGTCACGCGTTTCGTTTTTCCCGCGAATTTACGGAAAATCGGCGAGGCGTTTTTTTTTTTTTGCGTACGAGACCGAAGAATGTCGACAATACGCGCGCGAATGGGATACGATAAGAAAAACAATTTTTGTTTAAATATTTTTTTCGAACGAAACGTTATTGAAGCGGATATCGTAAGCTTTTATAAGCTTTTCTTGATGGAAAAATGGAAATTTTTACGAGAAAATCGGGTTAAATTTATAAAATAATTTTCGACTATTTCTTTGTTCGTAATTTTAATCGAAGTCAACCGTTTACGGTTATTACCGTTGTCGCGATTCTAAACAATACACAGGTTAGATAAACGTCGACAATTATTGTTGGCGGTTCTTTTAACGCCATCGCAGCAGGTCTGATTGGAACGATTTACTGGCGGACTGTTTAACACGTTCGTTATTGCGACCGAAAAAGTAAATACATCTTACTTTATCCGAGGAGATATTAAAAACTCTCGAGGGCGGGGGGCAATTATCAGACACCTTCCGTTTATGCGGTGTAACGTGTGTGTGTATATATATACACAGGTATATGACTGCGATTGTTATTATATACGAGTTAAGCGTACCGACGGCACCCATTCTCAGATAGAAACTTCCGTAGTGTTGGAAAGTGGACGGCAACACGACGTGAGACGATTGCCGTCGGGCCCTTTGGTTGTACGGTGTCCAGCGGTTCGTTTCCACGCCGGTGGCGTTCGTACAGTCGTCTACGTTGTCCTCGTAATATTCCGAGTCGTCGTCGTTGCCGTCGTCGCGGTTTTCCGAGTCGTCTTCCGATAACGATTCACTGCCCGAGTTATCTACGCGGAACGTTCGACGTAACGGCCAAATTAGACGAATCGACCGGGAAATTCGGACACGAAAGGCGACGGCACGCCCGTTTTCGTATTTTAGATTCGTTCCGACGATTCGTGGTTGCCGACTAATTTCCGCGTTACTGGGGGGGAGGTTTGTTTAATGACGTTTAAATACACCCCCGGGCACTTACCGTAGTCGTTGTTCACCGGCGTCATCGTGGGCTTGCCTTTGAGCAGCATCGCGTACATGTAAAAGAGAAACGCCATGCTTCCGAAATACAGGTACAGGTAATAACCCTGCGGACCGAAAATCGTATTGGACACGCGCGTAGTGTGCGGCGCGATTATCGATTCGAAACGTGGATGTTTACCTCGTAGAACGAATGAGGGATGTGCGTGGATATCACCTCGGACATTGGAAAAGCAATGCCCATGACGACTAACAGTTTGCCGTAAAGAGCGGACAGAGTAGTAGCGAGAGCTTGCCTACACGAACATACATTGTAAAAACGCAGCGGTAATCGACGATTTCGATTTGTAATTTACACGTTGTGACGATGTACGGGCGTAATACGGTTTTTCGAGGTGAACGTGCGGGAGTGAACTCTAAAAATGGCCCAATTGTCGTAGGTTCGAGAAGGGAGGGGAGTGGGGCTGTTTTGTTTTTTACGACTTTTATTTATAAATCGGAAATACGTACGTTTATTTACGAATCGAAAATAAATAAACGTATTTATAAATCGAAAATGTACGATCGCGGGACGAATATTCCGAAATATTCGCGTGTACGTTCCAGTATTGAAAAATCGTTCGCCAGGAGCTAAACGTTTAGCCGTACGTCGATTATTAAATACAAACGAACACACGGCGTTTGACGTTCGCGGAAAAAGCGCGAATAACGCGGCCGTTCGGTTTTTGTTATATGCGCTAGTGCGGGGGAGATAGGGACTCGCGTGCGGCACGCGACGCTCAAACGTACAAACTTACACTCCCATTTTTCTCCAAGTGTTGTGCAACTCTTCAATTGTCGATTTCCTTTTCATTCGGCGAGGCATTTTTAATATGGACATGTTCAACACGACCGAATCCTTTACCGTCGGCATCCTAATCAAAATAAAACAACGCGTTAATAAATTGCCCTATTGTGCGCTAAGTACAAAGCGGTCCGTTGAAACCGAAATAGACGCGACGTATTTGCGCGTGGCAATTTAAAAATACGGACTGATTGCTAAAACCGGGCCCGCCGAAACGATGGAAAACGTATTTACGCGCTTGTTACCTCCTACACAAAAAAAAAAAAAACGAAATCCGAATAAATAATAACGCACTAAAACTAAACCGCGTTCCTATAAGTTCCGGCTAAATATAGACACTTGATTGTAATTAACGACCTGTTTAAAAAAATATATATACATAAACGTGTATCTCACCGGGGACATAACTAAATCGATATCTATCCATCGATTATTTAATACAGTAAAACGGATCCCAAAAGTCGTTTCGTAAATAGCGATTTAACGCGTAGTTGTCAACAGTATATTCCCGATACTTGCTAAAATAGTTACACGAAACGGATAGTTGGCGATTATTAGTTTACTATTAATTATCGTCACGACTATCGATTCGCAATAATAATGCGTTCGCGTATTGTCGCGACACATTACATGGCTTGACCAAAACACGTGTTCATAAGCGCTCGTAAATAGAGACCACAAGTTTGAACACCTAAAACCCTCCTGGGCCACGCCGCTATACTCGTTGGACTATAGCAGAATGACTACCGATATGACGAGAAAACGCGTTTTATTAAAAAAAAAAAAACGAAATCTACTAATAAACGAAACTCGCTAAAAATGTTTACCTATCGCGATATTTAAGTCGTTTTTGTCAAACTCGCGTTCATACGCGCGTCTATTTAACGGACGACAAACCGAATTCACGTTACGCGGTAGTTAACGCGTAACGTTTCGAGTCGAATTTCTACAACACGTTTTTACCGACTTCTGAAGACAATGTCGGAGGATTTTCACGCGGGCTTTTTCAAAATTGAAATTTCGAGACGAGTTTTATCAAAATACTGCACTCGTTGTTCGCGGTGATTTACCCCGAAAACGATAAAACGTTAATAAGTCGTGAATAAATTACGTTTGGCGTTCAATTGAACGAACACGCGGCGGTATAGCTGTGCGTATATAACCCTGTGGCGTAATAATAGTATACTTACTCGGATAATACGGAATTCGGCCTTGGTGGTTTTTCGACCTTGTTCGGCGTGAATTCGTTTGGGGGACTTGAACTTATCACGATCGCATTGGTCGATGAAGGCGAATAATCTATCCCGGTACGTTGATTAAACACATCGCTTGCCCAACTTCGCATCAATGCACAAAACATATCGTCAATATTATTATTCTTATTACAACGCGTATTCGGCGTTGCGAAGGATTTAAATACCGTCGGTAGTCTACCTACTACCTCAGTTGTAATGTCGATACGCGTTAAGCGTTTTAAATACAACAAACCGAACGCCACGAGTATATTTCGCGTTAATTTTTCGAACATTTTTCTAAAAATAATATAAACAGCGTTATCATCGCACGCGAATCGATTGTTAATTGGCAAACACAAGTGCGTTGTAAGCTAAAACATACGACGCGTATACTTCTCACGTGACTTAAAAATATATTAAGTTATACCGAACGTATTTCTCTGTAAATACCGTAATTCGTTCGCTCGATAATTGATCGAAAACTCGCGATCATAGTGCGCGTTGGTGGCAAAAAGACCATCGCGTTTACGATAAATCGTCGGCAAATAATTTATATATTTTCAATATTTTTCGGAAGGAATATCCGAGTAGTTAGTTTGTCGGCAATTTTCAAAACGCTTCGTATATAGACATTGTTTAACGGTATTACTAATTAATTATCGTTTTATCGGACGATCGAGAAACACGAAAATATTTGTCTCTGTAAAACGTATATTATTAGCGAATAAATTGTCGACGTTTTTAATTGTTCTAATCTGACTTTTTCGCGCGTCAATTTCGAGTTAAATAATATGTTTTATTTGAACACGTTGTAAGTTGGAATACCCGAGTTTCTATAAAATCATTTCACGCGTGATTATACTTCTCGACGTTTAAAAATATTTTAAAACGCGTTTAGAAGAAACACACCTTTCGATATTTTTTAATTAATTTTTCCGAAAGCCAATTCACGAATCTTCCAACGCACTTTGCTACAATATTACGCGTCGAATGTTTAATATAAAGGAGGACGTACGTAAATATATATTTTTAATACCAATATTGTCCGAAAAAGCGTATAACGGTACACAAAATATACGCCGTGGGTAACTAACCGTTTCGTTAATCTCAGTACGCTTAAGTATTTTGTTGTTATTGTTTTGATTTTAAAGCGATCAAAAAATAATTTCGGTGGAAAAATCGTTCGGAATCAAATTCGATGTACGCCGCTATAAACTACTGGGAAACTTTGGGACGTGTACTATTATCGCAGTTCGGTAGAGGTATATATTTAAAATAGAAGCGCGTTTTCGCGCGACCTTTCAACGCGTGACTTAACTCGAGTAATTTTTCGTAATAAACTCGTAATACAACGAAGTTACGGTATTTCGTACGCGAGTCTTATTAAAGCGTTAACGTTATATTAAAACGTTTCGGGTACACTTAATGACGGCCATGGACAAAATAAACGCGATGCGCCGGATGTATTTAACACGACTCGCTAACCGGTTTTTATTCATTTATTATTCGTTAGCGGTTTGTGTCGAAAATGCACTCGCCAAACGAAATACGTAAAGGTAGGTTTTACGTATCTAACAAAGCCGTCGGGGCCTGCGATTCGCTCAAAATGAGCTTTATTGACGACCACGAGCGATTAAACAGAAACGCGGCGGGAGTTCTCGTAATATTTTTACATACGTACGTCTGTACGCATGTACATGCTCGTACGCATAAAGTAGCCACGATTTTCGTCATTAAACCGTAGTGCCAACTAAGCGATAATAAAAACGTAACGCGTTTACGATTTAACTATTTGGCGCCCGTTATTTTTGGTTCAAGTATTTCCTACGATAAACTCCGTCGAAAGTTATTCGTTTACGCGTTCGTCGTAAACAGATTACCGGGCAAATATTCGTCGTAATCAACGGCCAGATACAGCCGTGTTCGATTGTATTTTATACAACAGCGTTGGTTCTCGATCTCGTAGCCAGAACGTCAGGTCGCGTTTTCGTTCTTTCGTCATGACGCCCATCATTTACGTCTATATTCCAACGGAATCGTCGAAAATAAATTTAACAATTATTACACGAGCGGGTTACGCTTAAACCGTCTCGGTTCCGTCGTCGACTCGATATAGTAACATACATATTAATATCGCCTACGATTCAATAAACCGTACGAACACACAAAAAAAGGAAAAATTAACTTAAAATACGTAAAATACGAAACCATTTTCCGTCTAAATTATAAAACGCGTATCCCGTTTTTAGCACATTATTTAACGCGAAATTTAGACTTTTATTATTTCGCAGGAATTTCCAATAGAATTCTACAAGTCAGGAATTAAGAGACGGTAAACTACGTATCGATCGACATTGTAGATAATCGCTGTCCGTGCGTTTTTCTTGAATTAATTTTACTATTGTAAGTATAAGTGTAGTTATATAATACGGACATTATTGCGCTTAAAAACATTTATCGACTATAGTTTTATCGATCCGCTAATAATTAACGTAATATATTCGACACTCGTTAATTACAATAACACGAATAGTACGTAGTATTTAAAAAATTCTAATTTAATAATTTTTTAGACGGCCCATAATTTAAGTATAACCTAATCAATTTCGGATTAAATTAAACGAATACCTAAATGGGCATGTAATTGGTAGAAAATGGAACGCGAATGTTACAATTCCTGTCGGATAATAGTAAATAGTATAAAAAGAAGAACGATTTTGGTCGGAAATGGAGACATAATATTATACGGATAACGCGCCATTAGCGTAACTTTAACGTTTCGAGTTCCGATGTAAAAGTCGAAACCGTTTTACGAATAGTTTTTATATTCAATATAAAGACGTACACGATACGTTCTTTTGTCCAACCGATTACGTTTTAATTATTTTTTTTTTTAACGACAAAAATAAACGTAGCCGTTTAATATATTATTTACGATTGTTTTAAATATAAAAACGGCGATCGTGTTTATAATAAATAATTTTTTCGGTACTCGCGTAAAATAATAATCAAACAGTGTTTAGCGATTTCGACGAACCTAAAATTCGTTACTGAAAACGTTCTTCCCGAATTTTTATTCGCCAAAATGGACAACAGTATCTGACGCGTTGAATTATTTCGCGGCGCTTCCTTCTATCGATACAATTTCGTAAAAATGAATACGCGAGTTTGGTCGTAGCACCGAGGTGATTATTTAAGATGTTCAATTCAAACAAAGTACGCGTCGCGCATTCGCCACCTTTACGGCAGTTGGTATCGTACAAGAAACCGTTTAAGATCGTACGTTCATCACGAACATTAGCCGCGATGAAATAATATTGTCCGCGATTAGACGGTTGACCGACGTATTTGGAATTTAATTTCGACATTTTATAATCGAACGAACTCTTTAGTCGCACGCATTGGCTGACTCGATCTAACGACGAATCACTTTCATAATTGTTCGCTTAAGCGGTAGTTAAACGTATAAACTCATCGAACATTACTGGCGTATCGGTGCAAACGTTTCGCCGATTTGATTCACACACAAGCGGAATAAGAAGTGTACTGTCGAAAGTTAATTCGCGGTTTAAACTAGTTTTCGTCGGATGAAATACGAATGAAACGCGTACATCATTTTCTCGTCGGTACAATAGCGTTTATTATTCCGAATGTCCTTATATATTTACATAAATTGTCGTTAACGTCAATGACAAATAACTCGATTGATTGCAAATTTGTTTCAGACATTGTAAATCATATATTACATAAATATTACATGAGGTATTATTCAAGAACAATACTGTAATGTATGCCACGTGTCTTGTGAGCGAACAGGTAGCGGGCCCGTATGGTAAGTGTCTACGCGCGTTTGTTATATAACGAATAGTTTTGGAGGAAAAGTCGACGAGAACCGCGAAGGAATAATCGATGGCTAATCATTCGCGATACAAATATTAGATATTACGCGTTTTATATATCAATACAATAAATTAATACAATAAACCGGATATATTTCGTATATTTATAGTAAAGTTAAAACGAATTAAAATAATACATTAATTCGGTTAAAAAAAAATGGAATTTTACTTTTTATCGCGAAAGTAACGATTACGTAATAATCCTAATGAAAATACGAATATCATTCGAATCGATCCGTTTATTAACTTTTCATTCCGCGCATAACGTACCCGTTTAATTTTACGCGTTTGATATTTCGTTAGACGCGTGCCCGTTTTTATGCTCTACGAGTTGTCCACTATTTTCATAATAATTATATTAATGGAAAGTCGATGAGAATATTTGTATCCCCGGTGCGTCAACTAAACAGGATAATTAACCGTATAACGGTCGACTAATTTTGAAAATGTTAAATAAAAATTACCTTTTCAACTAGTTAACGCCCACCGTTGAATAATATAGGCACAGTGTCCCCGTAGTTCACGTCGCTTAACGTAATATTTTAGCATTATTAGCTCTGTCCACGTATAATGATAACGAATAATAATCGTAAAAGAAGAGTAAATTCGTTCTCACGGATTCCAAACAGTTATTTCGCGTATTACGCTCAACACGCTTTAAATCGGTAATTCGCCTGGCGCGTGTATTAATAAATTCGATTTTTGTATATTCACGCGGAACGGTGGTTGGACACGACTACAGCGGGATCCGGCTTAATAATATAAGCGCGTTTTCGTTAACGTATTTTTATGGCTGGTCGAAGAAACCGTCGGGTGAAATCGATTTCAACTATATCCGTTTTTAAGACGATTTTTACCGGGAAAACAAGAACCGACGTTATTTACGGCACGGTCGTCGCGTTGTACGCCGAAACATGGAAATAAAATATTCCGACTATTGTCCGGTCGAAACGTTTACAATAGTCGCGCGCGGCGCGCCCCAGTTTACGCGGTCGTATTAGCGCGTTTTCGACAAGAAATGGGACCGTACGTCTCTGGGTGGCACGGAAAACACGGCGCGTAATCGCGGCCAACGGGTTTTCGCCAATTCGTACGAACCGTATCGACCGATCCGGAACTTGGCCTGGCGAAAAGCGCGTGGCCGACAGCTCGTAAGGCGCGCGTGCCGCGTAACGACGCGTACCTACCTAACGTTCTCCTCGTCGGTCCTCATGATTCGCCGGACACCGTTTACGGGGCTGAAAGCGCGCGAACGGACCGGTGTACGTAACTACGCCCGTAGTCGATGTGCACGCGCACTGCCGCGCATACGTGGCGCTTTGGCACGGACACTATCGCGCGCGTACGCGAGACGAAGCGTCGAAAATATCACGGGGACACACGCGAAAATGTAACGAAAACCGGTGAGAAACGACGAACGCGTTTACGGTGACATTTCGTTACCGGTTAGGAGGCGTACGTACGTACGTACGGCGTCCGCGCGCGATAGTATCACGACGAGACGGCGTATTATTATCGTTATTATTGTACGGGCCGGCGATTCGTCTGGATAGGGCTCGTTCGTACGCACACGCGCGCGCGTACGACGTCCTACACGAATAATAATAATAATAATAATAATAATATATTATAATCCGCGCGGAAACAAAAGGGGAGGGGTCCCCGGTAGTCGGTCGGAGCTCGTTGCAGATTGTTCGAAAAAATATACGTATATATATGTGTGCGCGTATGTATATACACGCCCGCGCGTTGTATTCTGCACGGACTGGCGGCGGCGACCGACATAAATTGACGGACGAACGGTCGCGCTAATAACGAGCGTACGGCCGCGCGAAATCCGCCCGAAAACGACGGCAATTACGTCGTACGGCCCGCGGCGACTCGAACGCCGGCGGTCGATTTATCACTTCTATCGCCGCGGCCGATTTGTGATTGTGTCGCCGTCTCCCGGTGCTCCCGGGACGCGGTGTTCCGTAAAAACGACTCGCGAAACGTCCCCGGACCCGAACTTGCGATCTGGCGCGCCTTGACGTCTCGACGAGACGTTTTACCGTTTCGCGGACGAGTACACCGTTAGGGCGGATATATAATAATAATAATAACGCGATTCGGGAACCACGCGGCTACGCGTTTTCCTACGGCGATTTTCAACGTCGGCTAGCGAAATAACCGAACGGAAAGGTATTACGCGGAAATACGTCGCGTTATAAATAAACGATTTTTACACACGAATCGCTAACTACCGATTACAAAATCGTCTAGTTGAAAAAAAAAACTAAAACAATACCTACACCGAACCTCGACGTTTTTCGTTTTTATAAAATTTCCGTTCTACTCTTCGGACGCGCATTTTCGTTCATAATTATAATAATTTACGTTCGAAATGCCATTGTAGTTGTCGCTTCGTCCGCCTACCACCGCACTTTTTGCTGACCTTAGCGAATGCGGCTCAACGCGCAATAACCGCGGGTATCGTTTATTTAGATTATCTATTAACGACGCCCGTACGTTTTGTCATATAACCAAAATTATAGGTCGACTAGCGCTGTATATCATTAACGCGTTCCGTTTATTTTTTAAATAAATCGGTCGTAACAACGACCGCACGTCGAACGCACGTTACTAGATAACGAAATTTCGCCAATTGGCTTCCGTGCCGAACGTTTCGGCACTTCGGCTCGTTGTCGGTCACTTTGCTCGTTCTCGTCATGTTCGATCACGTTACGTTCGCTTTGCCGCGGACTATATTGGCCGTCGCCGGCGTTACTTATCGCGCTACGTGTTCGTAACAGATAATTCGCCGATGGTCACCGGCTGGTCCGACGCGTTGTCGTCGCGCCACGGGTATTATTGTCCGTCCGAATACGCGGCCGTGTAAGGAGAACGGAATATTACGGACGTGTTTACCGCTACTGCGCGTGTCTCGGACCGCCCGTTTATTATCGTGTCCGTTTGAAGTCAATCGCTCGGCGTGGTTACGACTAACCTAAGTCTAAGCGACCGGGCACCGCGACAATTCGACCGTGTCCATTTCACGTAATCGAAACGTAATTGGTAATCGATTCCCGCGAGCGCGCTAAGAAAACGAACCGAAAACCAGACGCGTACATCGCGATTCGCGACCGTTAAGTGTACCTTTCGGGGCCACCTATCCGGCGACCACGGGTCGCCCGTCAACGCGCTATTCACTCCGGTCACCGTAGCTTCTCGAGCCGTTTCCTCCAATATACGTCGCGGTTGAGAAACCGCGACTAAATATCCGACCGTAACCGGCGTACGGACGGAATACGTTCGTACAAACGCGAACGCGTTAATTTTTTCGGTATTTACGCGCGGGAATAGAACATTTTCGTCGATCCGTTTCGGTTTAAACCATGGCGACGTCCGTGCGTAGAATACGTACGCTTAGTTATAATATCGTTAAAGTATTTCCCCCCTCCCGCGATCCGATACGTCGTTAATAGTCCGTCGCTTCTTTTCCGACCGACCTACGTAATTCTCGTAAAAAATGCGCCGACGTTGTTTCGGATTTCAACCGACAGGAGGAGTACCGCGCACATTCGCCACCGAGCCCATCATAATAAAAATAAAACGCGTTTATTTCGTCAAACTATAATTTCCAAATTCCTTAAGTAATAATTGTACAATGTAATATTACGCGAGCAGAACGTTTAAATTACGTAATAAATAAAACGTTTATAAATCGGCCGCGGTAGGCCACGTCGCGCCATAAATCGGTCGCCATCGAAATAACAATAATAATAGTAATAATGGTTATTTAAACGAGTATTATATGAAATAATTATCCACTCCAGAGAACAATAATAATTTTCTACTTAAGCAGCGGTCTTGGCTAGCGACTTTCTCGGTTCCAAACTGATGTTAAATCCGTCCGTCCTTTTCAAGATGATGTCCGCTTGTAATTTCCAATCTTTTTCGGGCAATTTGCTTTTCACTTTGAAGTTTCGCAGGATGGTCGACAGAATAATTTTCAATTTCAACATCGCGTATTTGCGACCTGAAAAAAAAAACGGAATTAATTCGTCAGACGACCGGAATTATTATACGTAGCGTCGTCAAATATAAACTATTAACCGTTTTGCATAAAACACAATAGAAAACGGTACGATAATTTATTTATAGATTTTGCCCGCGTAAGGGTCCGCGGAGGTCAACAATGAAAATATATTTTTGTATTTATCCTTAAAGCTTAAGACGAAATTTGAATAAAAAATCGATCGACCTTAACCTTATTTTAATAACTATAATCCGAGTCCGTGTGCCGATAAACAAGTTAATTTTTACCTCGTTTTCGACTGATTACGAATTATAATAATTGTAGTTTACGTCGTAATTCACGGGCTAACCGTTACATAAATTACGCGAGTCCGTTCGGTATTGCCGACAGTGAAGGGTAGTAACGGTGTAGGGTAGTGATCTTAACGCGACAGCCGCGCCGAGCGTAAATACATTTTTAATTCCGCTGGATATTCGAATACGTCGGCGCGAAATTACGACAACCACGACGATTACGAGCAACTGAGCGCTTACCGACACAACTCCTGGGTCCGGCGCTGAACGGCACGTACGCGTAATAATGGCGGTTGGCCGATTTTTCCGGCAAAAAGTTGTCGGGGTTGAATTCGTCGGGGTTCGGGAACACTTCCTCGTTACGATGAATTTTGAACGTGGCGATGATGATCGTGGCGCCCACCGGCAACGTTATGTCTTTAGACGCTGTACACATACGGTCGAAAAAACGAACGGCGATTGTTATACGCGCTTATTTGTTAGTACGCGGTGCGCGCGTCGCCGAGTACGATTCGTGAAACAAAACGAAACGATCGGATCCCACAAACGACACCGGTGACGTGTGTCCGTCGTGCCGAGATCGCGTTTTCGACGACGTAAATGTTAAATGGCCGGCGAATATTGGAAAAAAACGGTTCGGGTCGTTTCGTTTCGTTTCACGCGTAAAAAGCGTAATAATAATAGCGACAGTAACCGCTAACGGTAACGTTCACGTGTCGACGTCGCGGTGTACAGCTTACCGAGTTTCACGTTCTCTTTGATTTGTCGCGAGATAATCGGTACCGGAGGGTACATGCGCAACGTTTCCATAATGCACCGTTCCAAGTATTTCATCTGTAACGTGTCTTGGAACGTCACTGGCCGGTCAGAGTCGCCGAATATCGTGTACAATTCGTCCACGACCTTTTGCTAAAACGGGTAACCGCGGTTATGAACAAAACCCGAACACACGCGTGCACCGTTATCGCGGTCGCGTCGTCTTACTTGCACGTCCGGATGGGCGCCCATCAGGCACAAAAAGAAACTGCTCCCGGCCGCCGTCGTGTCGTGACCCTGCAAGAACAAGAGGGTGTACAGTCGGCGAGAAAACGTAACGGACAATTCGCGGTGTCCGCCGGATGTATCGCGTCACCGGTTTTATAATCACGCGTTAAACGATTTAATTATAGGATCGACTCGTTTCATAAACCCGCGTTTATATACCGTTAATTAAACTCTAGACAAACCTCGAACATGATCGTGTCGACTTGTTCTCGGACTTCCTCGTCGGATAACACGACTCCGTTCTCCGCGCATTCGATTAATAAGTCCAAAAACGCCACTCTCTTCTTCTCGCCTGTACATAAGACACCCTCTTTAGAATATCGGGCACGCGCTCGCGCGAGTTTCCGAATTATATTCGTTTTATTTATACCGATTCCGTCGTCTTCCACGTCCAAGTCGTCCTTCAAGCCGGCGGACTGGCCGAACGAGTTGCCGTACGGCACTTCTTCCACTTCGGGCGTCGATTTCGTTTCTTCGACTTCCTCCGTTGTCCCGGCAATGTCGGGGATCTCTTTCAGTATGCTCTTTTTCTTCAAGAACTCTTCCTTCTTCTTGCTCAATACCTACCGACGAGAAGAATTTATTTCGGACATTCTCCTTGGGAGTACGAAATATTCCTGTACATACGTTATTCGTCAAACCGTGAATCAGATCGAGGAGGCCGACTTGTTCCTTCGCGTATTTGGTGAAATTGAAAATGAAATCCGGCTTGAGCCACAAGTGGGTGTGTCGCATGTGTAAAATGTCACACATCCTTGGAAACAATTACAAAACAGACACCGGTGTCATAATATTAATGAATATTACGCGACCGTAAGCGAATTCGTATTAAATAAAATAATTTCGAATTAAATAAAGCGCCCGTAACGTAAAACGCTTTGATGTGTCGGATTCGTAAGTCCGACATAAAATATTCGTTCGTCGGTGTAGTAATCGTGTTGTTATTGGTGGTAATACTCGAACGTATTTGGCAATCCCGGGCGAACATTCGGCCGTTAAAACGCGTAAAACGTGTCGGGCGAAAGGGATGGTTAAGTTTGCTTACTTCATTACGGCTTCGGCGTACTCGAAACCGCTCTTCTTTTGAGTTTTCTTGCTCACACCCATGGCGGTCTCTGTAACGACACCGAGCACGTGAGTTCGGAACGCGCGTTACTTACGGGACGAAGAGGCTTACCCAACAAGATCTCCACCGTGCACTCGCTCATGAAATTGTGAATGTCGATTTCGGCGTTGCCCATTTTCCGGAGCTTGTTGACGGTGTCGCGGCTGTTCACGTTGAACAGCGTGACGAACGACTTGAGCACGTTCAAATGGAACGTGGGCGCGATCAGTTTTCTGTGCGCCCTCCATTTGTCACCTGCGGCGCGACAACCGGACGGTTATTAATCGTTGACCGTCGCATCGCCGTCGCTACACTTACCCGTGCTAATCAACAGTCCGTTTCCTAACCAGGGTTCGAACAGGCGGTACTCGGGAGATTTGTCTATGTACACGTTACTGCTGAGGATCACCTGCGGATACGCAAACGTATAGAACAAAGGCGGTTCGACGACACGCGCGCGCGCGCGTGGACGAGCGAACGCGTTACCTCGACGTCCCTGGGATCGGTCAAGAACACCAACAGCCTGGGTCCGATCCACATTTTGATGGGCTCGTTCCGTTCGAACTCGAAACTTCTCTCGTAAATCTTGTAGAAAATAGCTACGAATTGGTGGGCGGGGGGAAAAGGGTATCGGTATTAAAAGAACGTTATTACGAATTCGGTCGCGTGTACTATCGGCCACCACATAATCACTCACTGTGAGGGTCTTGCATAAAGTCCAGGGCGTTACCCAGCAACGGCAATCCTTCGGACCCTTGGATTTTGCTGGCCAGCTCGTAGAGCTGTTTTCTGGACATCCGGAAGTAGATGTACCATAGCACCAGCGCCGGCGTGAGCAAGTAGAAAAACAGATTGAACGTCGACAGCATGAATATCGGGTTTACACCCTGTACGTTGGTCCCCATCCTGCGAAACGATATGCGTAACGACGTGATTAATGTTTTCCGTTTTTACCGGCTTCGGTTCGGATGGGGCGACTTATCGTTTTCGAAAACAATAATACGGTAATAATCGTAGTGGAAGCGCGCGCTTTTTCGCGTATAACGAACGGGATTTTCAACTTTAATTTCACACGATTAACGCGTACACCCGGTTCGCGCAAGTCACAAAATATCAGAATAAGTAATTGTACTTACGCTACAGACAATTACGCGAGCATCGCGCACGATTCGAAATGTATTCGTTAACGCGGTTTTTATATTGTTAACAAGCGATATTGAACCGTGGTGGACTCGTCAAGTATAAGGTAATTTTAATATTGTCGAAGGGTAAGGTTAGCCACGCGTTACTACTGATGCTACAATAATCGAATTTTCCGTTATTTAGGGTTCCTCCTGAAAAACGTTTATACTCTCGTGGCCCAGAGAATCGCGATAAATGGCGTTTCGTCCACACGAAACACTAGATTCGACTGTTTTCGTTAAATTTTCAAAAAAGTAAGTACATACATCGTACACGTATATCTACTATACATTCAACGGTACACACCCGTTCGTATAATTGTGATTTTTAGAGTTTTACGTGAAAAATATTTCTATCTGAAATAGGGGACCGTATAGCGACAAATATCTCGTAACGTTGAAAACGAAACTTTTACAGCGAATACACAAAAACGACGATAAATATAATAATAACAACGTTGGTCGAATCGTTACACCGTTTTACTCAATACCCTAAAAAATTGTCGTAGGAAAAGTAATCCAGTAAGGGTTTTTCGCAAAACCAGTAGAACGTTTACGTCAACGCCAGTATAATTAATAATTATTTAGACTCGATAAAATCATAAGGGATTTTGATTTTTAAACTATTTCCCAACGTCAATATGATTTGGAATATTTTGTCGGCGAGCTATTTTATTTATATATTTTTTCTTAAACTTTGTTAGTACTTAATAATTATTATTAGACGTATTTTACGCCTTCTTTACAAAAACGAAATTCATACGTCGTGCATACGTATTTTTTATAGCCGAACATTGACGGAGAATAAATCGTTTTAAAGTCGTTAAATCAAATTGTAAATATTTACGAGTTTACGTTATAATTTGAGGTTTTTATTCGTCGATGTAGCTAAATAATTAACGAGAGTAAAATACGTTCCCACCTAATAATAGAAATTTTTCATAATGAATTTTATTTAACTTTCGACGAAAGTTTGTTTTTTAATGTACACGTTCCACTAATGATTTCATAGGTATATTTAATTTTGTTAATTGTTTCGACGTGTTATGGCGCGTATACAGAGGCGAGTAAATTACCGAAAGAAATATTTGTAAATCGTATTCCGAAAAGATCGTTTAAAATTCGTAAGTCACGAGGGTTAAAAAAATGTTTCGTCGATTACTATTGTTATTATTATAACTACGGGAATATTAGGTTTACGAAATAATTAGGACGACGTTGTACTAATATTAATCACCGGGCCAAAATGAAATGGAACGTCGAGTCAGACATAATAGTAAGCGTTAATGAGATATCAAACTGAATCCAGCGAGTGAAAATATGCTTTTAATTAGGGGCACTATTGAAAATAATAACATTAATTCTGGCGCAATATTATGACTGAAAATTACTTTTCCTCGTTATAACCGCGGGCGTTTGATTATAACGATTTCAAATTGACACTTACAGCAGTATTGTCGCACATTTAAAACCATTCCTAAATATAAGTTATACAATGAACGTATTGACGCCGTATCGATATTCTACATTATTTATTCGATACTCCGTTAAAATCTCAGACGTTCAATACGAAATTTCGATTATAAATTATAAATAATCGCGAACTATTCGCCACGCGAAAATGTCGCGGTTAAATTTTTTTTTTCGTAACACGTTAACGCGTATAATTTTATTTCGATAATTTCTATAAACGCGTTAAACACAAAACGATTAAAAAGTATTTTCTAAGGAACGAAACGTACGAAACGTTGGAAATATACAACAAACGGACAAATGTTTACGCGTAAATCTTCGAAATTTAAGGCGTAATAAAACTAATAATTTATTTTGAAAGTTATTACTGTCGACGAATTTCCCGTTCGAAATACGGGCGTGTCGACGTTATGGCGAATATTTTTTACAGAACGTATTTCGATTATTTACGTAAACGCCGGAGGGACACACGTTTAAAAAAAAAAAGGCGTACCCGATCCCTGAGCCTCGGTGGTATATTTTGAATCGTTATCGAGCGGAGAAGACGCGCGCGCTCGTACTGAACTATTTTTGGTACACGATATACGCGTTTAACCGTTTCAGTTGACGAACCCGACCGCTCTATGTTGGGGCGATCGCGATCGAATATTAATTGTCGTTTATTATCGGACGATCGGTTGGCAGGACGGGACCCTCGGAAAGTTTTGAACTTTGATTTTCGGGGACGTACAAAAAGCAAACCTCGACCGAAATTACCGACCACTGGATTTTTTTCGTAAAACACGCGCGCGCACACTCACACACTGACTTCTAACTTCTGTACCGTGAGGTAATGATGAGGTCTAGTCATACATGTCTCCACATCATTATAAATGATTTTCGATTATCCGCGAGAAAACGAATAACGCCGACGGACGCGTGTCACGTAACTGCGAACAAATGTGGTAAAGGGCGCCGGTGTAACAGGGACGGTTTTTGGTACGATTAGTTTACCTGACGAAACAGCGCCGGTCCGAGCGTCGCGAAACCGAATTACAGTGAAAAGTCGCCGACTTGGTCCGTTCCGCTTCGGCAGTTACTGCGCTCGGCGTGTCCTCTAGACGCGTCGCGGTGGTCGTGTACGTGTGTGTGTGCGCGCGCTCGCCGTCAAAAGAACAACACCCTGGACGACCAACACGTTTATAACGCGACTGGTGGAAACGGCCGGCCTTATATACCGAACCATTGTTCGCGTTTCCGTGCCAACGAATGCGTAATTAGCGAGGATCAAGACCTTCATTTCCATCGACGTATTTTTTTTTCCACAACCTATTTTGAACGCCGTCGACGGGTGCGAGGAATACACGTCACGCGAATTAATCGCGCGCGTCGCGCTCGTTTGGTTAGGCGCGCCCCTGCCCGTTTCCCCGCGTTTGTCCCCTAAATTTCGGGCGCGTTTGCGGCTCGTTTTTGGTTTCGGCCGACTGGTGTCCGAGTGCCGTATGTCGTCCGCCGACCGCAAACGTTTTCACTGACGCTCCACCTTTCCGTCCAGCACGGCGACTTTCTTGGATGTACGCCGACGATTCGGCGTTAAGTTGTTGGAATTTTACGTACGCGCCGTTAAGTAAAGTCAAAACGTATTGTCGGAATACCGCGCGTTATTTCGCGGGCGGCGGAAATTAATTAACCAACGTACTACTTTTCGTTACCATTCCTTTTCGCCCACAATATTTCGAATTCGTTTACATTTTCGTAAATTTAACTACTACGTGCCCGACGTTAAATCGAATATTTCGTTTCGTTTTTTATCAAACCCGTCGATTTATTTAATATTTTCGGAATAAAAACGAACGAAATTAATTTCGTTCGTTCCACCAAAACTCTCGTGTCCGCAAACAGCAACACTAAGAATATAGCGAAACGGGAACGCGCTCACAAACATTATATATTGATAATAGTTATAACGAACGGAGCAAAAATTATAGTCTTGGCTCGTGACTTACACACGATATCAGTTGTTTTTTAAATACTAGCCTAAAGAAGTGTTTAGGCGAAAACGCGTTATCGTTTTATTAATTAACTAAAGGAATTTATTACAAAAACTTCTTCGGCTATTAAATACGCGAGTAATAATTTGTTAAAGCCATTATTCGTTATTTGCCACCCGTAAATAAACGCGTTCGCTTTATTGAAATTGTTACGACCAAGTTGGTTTCGTATGTTACGAAAATGAGTTTAAGCTGTTTCAATATTGTAATCGTACAAAAATATCGGGACTTTTAAATCGTTCGAGTGTTCCGAAGTCGGAACGTTTAGATTTTTATTCGTCATTTTTGGGTATCGGCACGAAAAATAAACATATTCGCAGAATTATACAATTTGATTTTATCGCGCACAATTTCTTCGGGTGTTTAAATCGACTACGGGAGTTCGTATCGATAATTATTTCGTTTATTCTAATTTAATCGCTACTTAAAAATCGAACGTCAATTCGTTATTAAAACGTATTATTAAATATTTTAACCCGTAAAACGTTCGATACGTTATAAAGCCGAATTTATTTCGCTCATTTTTGTAAACTAGGCGGACAAAGACACTGGTGAATTCGATTCCGAAATGCATAATCAGTAGGACACAGCTAGCGAATTCTTTCCGTCCACGCAATTTTGGAACTACGCGCGTTTCGGATAATTTATTCGCGCAATTGTTATCTTTCGAACACGATATCGGTATTGATTTTTTTTTGCGTGCATCGTTTTACTGGCGAGGCCAACGAATTAATTATTAAGAAAACGCGCGTACGTGACGTGTACCGAAACATCTAATTCCCTACTAAACGTATTTCTCGCGCTATAATACTATTGAAATAAGCGCCGCGTAATAATTTAATCAACAGTAAATCGACGAATTCGACTATAAGGGATAACATATTTATTTCGGACTCGTATTAGTCGTTGGATGCCTAGCGGCACCAAGAGTATATCGATTTAAAATTGACGGGTTTTTTTTTCTATTTTATCCGTCAATATTTGTTTCGCGTTGATCTTTGCACGCTTTACTCGCCAACAACAAATTGTATAGTTAATCGATCTTTAATACCGTGCATACGTAATTGTAATTACGAGCTATGCGCGCGCGCGTAAATGATTAATGTTTTTATACGGGAAAATAACTCACAGATAGACAATTAAATAACCGTTAAAACAATAAATTATTATTATTATTATTATTATCATCGCGTTCTAAGTAGTTATTATTCGATCAGTATTGCTCTATTTAATTATCCATATATTTATTTGAGTTTGTTATCATCCAGGATATTGCGTCACATCCGAGGTTAAAACTAAATTGATCCATAATTAGTTAAAAATTGTATTCGTCATATTTTATTTTTCGACGCCGTTTGTATTTTTATTTAATCCGGCTACGTTTGACCGTCGTAGATGTGGCGAACCGCGTTTAAAGGAAAAAGATAACGCGCATGTTGACGATTCGAACGAGTCACTTAGACGGACGTTTCGGAGTTTTATTCGTGTTCTGAATTTGAAAACGACGACGAATTTTCGTTTACGAATAACAACATTGTTCATTATAGTTTAACAAACGCGATAAATATCTTTCAAATTATGCGCGTCTTGTATTCGACCGAAACGAATGTGCCGACAATTTAACCGAGCTTTTGTAATTTTCCGATTGCCGTCATTCGTCACACTTATAAAAACTACCTGGAAAATCGAAAATCGCGTCGGATCAAGCCCCGCGTAAATGCTACCGGAAAGTAACGCCCGTCAAGACCGTCGGAACGCATGGTTTACACGAAAAAGAGCCCACGGACGAAATTAAAATTCGCTTCTCTCGAAATCTAAAATCGACTAACCCCTATCCGATAATCCGGTTACATTAACGTAAATAATTAACAATACTGTAACGGATAATCGAAATTGTTTTCTAATTTAATCGACATAAAACTTCGCGGATGATGTCTAAAATTAAAAGCGACTGCTAAACGTTTCGGAATAAATAAAAATTAAAAATTACAATTTAGATACCTAACTGAAACAACGTATCGACGAAGTGAATATCGTCCTGATTACTTCTTAATCAATAATAATCGTAATAAAAACGCCGACGATTCGGTTAAAATATTATTTATTTTTCAATCCCTCGTTAATTACGATTATATGTGTACCTCTAGCGTCTACGTATGGCGTTATTACGTATAAAAAGTGTAGTTTACGGTTTAATTTATTACAAAATATTATTTTTGCTACAATACGAGTTAATTAACTACCAAAAAAAAAAAAAACAAATTATATTAGATTATACTTGACGTAAGAACGCGTTATTTTTTCAAGCAACTCCGTTGCACACATTGTAGCACTCTTTGAAAGTTTTAAAATTATTTTCGTTTCCTCGGCATCCGCCGTAATTGAACGTCTTACAAATTTTCAACTCCTTATCGTAATAGTAACGCACCGCGTTAACGTTACAAGCTCCTTCGTTTTTATCCAAGCCGCAAATTTCTTGAAAGAAAAAAAACGTAAGTCATAATCATATAAGGTCAACGTTTTTTTTTTAGACATAAATAATAATTCTCGTCTTCGTCACTTCGCTGACAATAAAATCGTTCGTATAATCGGAATCAGTATTATGGCGAACGGTATTTCGTGAAACGATCGAATCGTGTACGAGCGCAACTATTTTTCAAACAATTTTCCCACAGTCCCCGCCAGCGCGTACGTCTAACGGCCGGAGCGGAATTCGATAAAATAAATAATTCTGGGGCATTTTCTTATAATAAACAACGTCGTCGTTAACGATTCTATACGATCGTTGTCGGCGTATCTCGCATTAATATACGTAACGTACGTAAACAACGGAAAATACGAATTGCGACGGTTACCGTTATTATTATTATCATCGGAAATTAACATTCGAGAATTAATAACCGACGCGACACACAATGGAATAAACGATATTTACTTATTATTTATTTTAAAGACGTCTCCGATCGAACAATTAAATTATTATTAATTTATAAATATATGCAACCAGGCCGGGTTACTCGGCTACGACTTCAATACTTGTATTTGCACATAATGTTACGAATCATGTAGTATTAACCAATATACCGTAAATGTGTATTGGGCCCGGGTACGAACGTTCGCCGCTCTATGGTTGTTGGTTCGTATCGCGCGGGTTCTCTAAAATAATCGCGGCGTCGGCGTTTTGGAGACCCGCGAACCGATTACCGGGATGAAGGGGCGGGGAAGATAGAATATTCGTTCGTTGTATTACTCAGAAAAAAAACCGCGGACGAAAGCCAAAATTTGCTTGTCGTACCGAAACGTATACAATCCATTCTAGAATCTCGATATTCGTTTAGGAAGAACGTTCTAATTTCGCGAAATTCGTTATCTATTTCACGCGATTCCGGAACCCAACCCTCAAAGGAGAACATATTTCGCTTGAAGCAGATTTTCGAACTTTCGATATATTTATCGATGTTCGTAAACTATAGTCACCACTCGCTATATCATACATATAATAAAATACAGTACACGGCGGGCAAATCATTGTTATTCAATACTGTAATATTATTTAAATTTAATGTGAATACATTACGCGGTAATCAATACTATCTGTCCGTAATGGAATTCTAATATTTTCCGTAACAGATATGGCCGAAGTAAAAATACCGATATCGGTTTTTTTACGTTTATATAATCGAATTACGTACGAAAAGTAAATTGCAAGCTTCTTACTATCGAGAACATTTCGCCCTCGAACGCTATTCGAATTATTTAAAACGAAATTAATTCGTAAACAATATAAACCAATTATTGTGCACGCTCGTTCACACAAATTGAAATGACGATCCGCAAAAAACGGAATTCGTGTCGAACTTTCGAAAACAATTGTAATTCGAAACGTTAACCGTACGTTTTTACGTTTGAATAAAGTATTGTGTTAATGTTCTACGAAACCGCTTCGAAAATTTAAAATAATTTTTGAAACGACGCGTGTAGTAAAAAATTTACATGTTTCACGATTTCAACGGTAAACAACTAATCGAAATTCAACAATTCATCGTAAACAAGAGTTTTTACATTCATACGCCAGTATTACATTGCATAGTTAAACACACGCAATATGGCTCTATATGCGACGATTCGATTGTGTATAAAAATCGATTATGATATTACGAATAAATCATAGAGCGCGAGGATAAAACAGCTCCACGAGTTGAAAACGAAACGTTCTGGAACATAAATGTCCGTTATTTTAGATAAATAGTTTTCGAGAAAAAAGTGAATATTTCCACCCAAACGAAACGTACTATAAGTATATATTTAATAGTACGGAAATCGGGCGCGTATTAATATTTTTGAATGAGGAATACATCGACGATTTTCTAAAAACACGAAGCTTTTTGTTTTCGATATATTGAAGTCGATTCGTTTCGAAACGACGCGATTATATTGATTTCGGCATTTACCTTTGGCGAGAGACGCGTTGATGTCACACGTCGTTCTTGTCCCGTTACACGTTCGCGTCTCCTCCAGCAAAACTTTATCGACACATTTCGTATAATTTTCGCCGGACACGAGCAACAATCGCGACTTCACCGACACTCCTTGTCCGCAAGTCACGTTACACGGACTCCACATGCTCCATTCGGTCACTGGACAACTACTTGTCAAATCAGACTAGAAAAGCGCAATGACGATTGTTTTAATTACGTCGGTCGACGGTGCCGTAAATATTATTCGTTATAACAACGAAAAGCTTAATAACTACGGCTATAAAATTGTATCCATTAAGTCCTAGACAGGACGCGTTCGAATTTGTCGACGAACGTTTAAACGACGGGTTATTTTATAATTGTTAGTCAACACAGTTCTGCTCGCTAAAAATGGGATCGTCACACAGTGGCTCATAATTAAGGCGGAACTTTAAACAAATTTAATTCTCCTGGCCGTTTCGATTTTAGCGCTCTCAGATTTTCGAAACTTTTGTTCGACACCGCCTTATTGATGGCATAATGTATCGCGACGACGCGTATTTTATTATTCCACGTTCGAAATAGTCGGTTAACGAATAAAACAGTCTTGTCCACGTCGAATTGTCGTTTTATAGAAATGTTTCGCCCCAAAGAATATTACGTCGTTAAATGAGTTCGTATTTCGTTTCGCGTAAAGTTCTCAAGTTTATGTTGTTATCATAAAAGAGTTCGGGTTACCTGTTCGGAGACTTTGGTACAAGCTGGTTGCATACATTTCTTCTTCATGACGAGTCCGATGTGTCGACACTTCTTGTAGCTCGTGTGATCTAAAAATTGTCTAGTACGGAACATGAACCCGATTCCACAAGACACCGAACACTCGGACATCGGTGTCCATTCGGTGGTGTTGCATTTGGCGTCATCTATCAACAAGCTGTCGTCTTCTTGTTCCGTTTCGCCGCTTAATAAAAAAACATACGCGAAACTCGGTGATTTTGTTTTTTTAAATATCGGTCGTCAATGGGATCGTTCAGTTCGTTGGATGTCGTTCGCAAGACCACGCAAAATAGCTACAGCGGGTGTCGGGTATTTATAACGTCGTTGTTCGATTAAAAATTGAAATTTAATTAAATAAATTAAAAATCAAAATTCGATAAAAACGACTAACGCGTTATTACGTTAAAAAAATTCTAAAACTGACCTCGAATTACCAAAGTATTTAATCGTTAACCTTTACTTAATAGTACGAAAAAAAACGAATACCGAGAAAATATTTTCGAAATCTATATTTCTATATTTTATCAATATTTATATTGATATAAACAATAAATACCTAATCTACAAAAAATGGAAACATCTCCCTTCGGTCGTACCATTTCGAAAATATCGAACGTTATTTTAAAAATATAAAATGCATTACGGGTACCTTGAAAGTCACCGAAATTGCGAAAAGTATTATATTCGCTATCGTCGAGTATAATAACGATATATGGCGAAAATTTTTTTTTAAAACTCTCGGAGTTTTTCATCAAAACCATTAGATCATCACCGAGTACATACAGTACTTGGCGATAAAAATAAAATTGAAGCATAATTACGGGCAAATGGGTACCGAAGACAAGCACATTTCTTTCGAAACCAATTGTCTGTCGCAACCAAACAGTTTAGCGGCGGTCTCGTTCAGATAATGTCGAGCTTTTGATCTGAGACCTTTGCCACAAGACACGTTACACTCGCTCCATTCGGAATATTTCGACACGGAGCATTCCGCTAAAAACAAAAAATCACGTTAACGCGTCCGGACGGTTCGGAATGTTGGCGGGCCGACGCGATTGATCGTCGTTAACGAAATAATAAATTGGGGTTCTTTTAAAAAAGAAAAAACCGGCCCTCACGCTTCGATATGTCTTGCGAATTTTCCGACACGGTAAGCTCGTCGATCAAATCTGTTATGATCCGGTCCGAGCAAGATTTCGGTATGAGATTGATCCGTTTCAAGTGTAACCGCGCCAAAGGAGCCATCTCGTTGCCATTTTCGTTGAAAAATGGCGACCGTGGGTCGTCCGGGTACATTGGGGTGATACGATAAATACGTTCGTGCGGCGAGGTCTCTTGGTTGTGCGACTGAAATCGTTTAAAACGTACGGGAACAAACGCATCGTCGGCGCGTACAATTTCGGTATTTCGGTATACATGGCGAAATGCCGTCGATTATCGCACGGGTACAAAATACGCGTGTGTATTATTCGTTATTACGAAGAAAAACGAAAAAACGTTATTAAGTGAAATGTACGCGCCGAATAATACGCGACGTTCGATACGATCGCGAAAACGGTTCTTTTTTTTTACAGCTGAATGGTTTCGAAATAGAAACGCGTTTTCATTTCGTACCGTTCGTTCGATACAACGTTTGGTTTTCGGGCGAATGATTTTTAACGTGTTTACGCAATATCCGAATGACGTATATCGACGTTTGTACGATAATCGTACATTGGCTTATAGATACGGCTACAGGTGCAATATAACGTGTCGGCAAATGTGCTGTTTACGCGCAAGTTGTGTAACAGTATTTTTCCCCTCGAACAAAGGCCGTCTCAATATTAGCCTTTTGGCGAAAAAAGACTCCAACGACCGTTTTAATTTCAACTAAAAACGCAATATGGAAACGCAATTATTAAAATTGGTCGAGTATATTAAGACGTACGTTACGGCGAACGTAGCGATTTGGCCTTTATCGGGTAATTAATTACGTAATATGAAACAAAAAACACCGTACGACGTAAAGTTATACTGATCGAATCAATTGATTATTCATACGCGCGTGAACCTTCTAGCTCCGAATACATTTATGTCGAATCGACGAGCCATTATAGCGTATTTATTGTTGTTTTCGACGAACGTCCGAGAAATACGCGGTAAATATTCGTCGTTTAAATAATAATAATAATGACCAAGGACCCGACGATTCGTGGTAAATATTTATCCGGTATTACCCGTGTTGTTGTGAATAATAGTAGTTCGGCGCTAGGTAATTTCGGAAATATCGCGGGACTGGTATTGTACGAAACGATCATTTTGCGGGCGGCTACGGGTTCGACGGCAACGACGTTCGACCGGAACTGCGACCGTGCGAAAAAATTTAAGTAATTGGCGGCGGCCAATCGTGTAATCGAAGGGACGTGAGGCGAAAATGACCGAAATCGTATAGGACCGCCGGTATATTTATGAACGTAAGAACGTAATGGCTCGTGATGGGGGACACGCATACGACGTTACCGTGTTGGGTAAAATTACAACGTTCCGATACGCTAACGGATATATGAACGCGTTAGTCGCCCGGTCTAAATGTCGCCGCGGAAAACCCGTCCTGTACTATGTTCAAGGCGTTCGGTATACGAATTAGTCACGAATTTGATTGGCTCGAGGCGTTTACTTTGAAACGCAAAACACGGACGCCGTGTCCGAGAATAGATTGTTGTGTTGCGATTCGGCGGCTACGAATCCTCTAGCGAACGTCGCGCGCGCGACGCGGAAAACGAAATACGTTTAAAAGGACGATATGAAAAACGTTCGCCATGACGAGTTCGGACGTTTGTCGGCGCGATTAACGTCACAAAATTCGCCACCACGTTTTTACGCTACACAACCGGAACGATTTTGTAATAAAATACGTTTTGTACCACAAACGTGTTTCCCTAAACGAGTATGGTCGAAACGGTTTAAGTATCACGGTTACCATATAGGTGCGTCCGCTGTCCGTTCCGACGTCGTAAACGTACAGATCCACAGTTCTGTCCCGAGCCCATTGGCAGTTTTTTTCGCATAAATTATGGCCATTGACGCCCACGATCCAATCGGGAGACGGTCCTGAAAACGAATTTGCGGCGAATGTACGCCCACTGAAACCATCTAACAAGTAGTCAACGTCGACTACCGTAACGTTCTTTTACCGAGCATGGTGGCCAATGAAACGTAATGGTGTTTCCGGTCCACGCGGAACTTGGACGTGGCGTTCGCGTTTACTCGCGGGTGCCATAGACCGGCGGCTTTGATCAAAGTCCTCAAATGTTTTTTCTAACGATCGAAAAAAAGAAAATGATCGTGTCAAACAACGACGCGATACGGTTTATATCGACGCGTCAGCTCGTCGGAGGTATAGACGCGACGGTCCCCTCGCCCGCCAGCACGATTCCGCGATCGGTTGTTTCGCGCGTTAACGATCGGAATATCGCTTTTTCATAGTATTGGCCCAGCGCGATTACGAATACTTCCAAAATCGACGTTTTTATATACACACGTACTCGAATAATATCACCGACATTTCGAAAATAACCAATTTCGTTGCGTCGAGAACGGTGACGAGTAGAAAATGTGATTAGCGAGTCGCGGTTTGCTAGCGAATATTCGCGAAACAATATAAACGAATCCGTACACTGTCGAAAACGTTCGTTTTGCGCGCGTTCGATTAAATTCGAGGATCGTTAACATCGAACACAATGCGATACTGTTTTGGAAAGGAAGAGGGACAGAATCAACGAGAAGTGTGCACGACATCACGATGGTGTTGAGGGACGGTAGCGCGAAACAAACGCGCGCACGTTTCGTTATCGGACGCGTAAAAAGTGACGCCGGCAGCCATTCACCTGTTGTCTAAGTTCCGATTCCAAAATCGCCGTTGAGCCCCACTCGGCCAGCTGTCTGACACCGTCGGTGGCCCATTGGCCTTCGGCCCAGAACGAATAGTTCCTGTCGTGCGTCGCCCCGATGATGTCACTAAAGTGCGTGAGCCACAGCGCCGTCGGGAAGTCTTTCGGATGGGTTTTCGCCGACCAAAGCCCTTCGAATTTCATCTACAACCGGTTGTTCGGTTGACAGTTATCATAAACAACGGACCGTTCGGCGCGCAAGAAAGATTGAACAACCCCCGGAAATAATTCGCCGTTGTTTACCTCGTAAACCGCCTCGTCGCAAGCGCAACAACTTGCGTCGTCGACCGGTTGCGCTTGTTTCGTATCCGTTTCGAAAGACATTTCGCACAATTCCTTCAGCAGTTCGGTCGTTTGGTGGCGTTCACGGTGTTTTATCAAACCCCTAAAACGCGCATTATTTCTACATCGGACACGACAAAAGGGCGGACGGGCGAGATTCAATTTTTCGAAATTAATAAAAAAAACCGTTTGATATGGAATAATAGTGCGCGGCCGTTGGTCGTTCGATTTCGGTTCGCCGTTAAGTTTTACCAACGAAACGGAAATAAATATACGAACGAACAAAACGGGAAACGAAAGAAAACGTAAATTCTCTATCTTATGTTTCGATTTTATTCCCTCTGCCCGAATAAAAATCCGAAAATCGATATCGATTCGGTTTTTTCTACGCCCATCAATTGCGTTGGTAAAAGGCCGTTTTATGCGTCGTGATTGACCGTTTTACACAGGCAAAAGACGGCGGACACGGATATTACGCCGATACCTTATGTACACACAACCGTTTCCGGGTTTCGGGGCCACCCATATGAAACGTAATTTCTGCTTTTTGGCTTCCGGTTCGGATTGGACGAGCGTGTTTATGCACTCCGGATGGAACGTCGCACCGTCGTCCATTGATAACAGATGAAGCGACCCGGAACGGTCCGGAGACGCTGGGTCACAGTCTTCGGTGTCGTCATTTTGACACTCGCGTACCGCGGTTACCAAGAACGAATGAAAGTCCTCATTTTCACTGTCGATTGTCACTGTAAACGGAAATTGTTATCGTTGGTGAGACATTGGTCGATCACGTCGATGCGTTATTAAATCGAAATTCGGTGTCCGCTCGTTGCGAAAAATTTGGTTTAAAAATTCAGTTCCGAAGTTTTAAAACGTATAAAACAACGACGTTTTACGTTTCAACGTAACGTAACGCTTAATAAACAAATACGAAAAAAGCGCGCACTTCGTTCGGTGTCGGACGAGATTAAGTAGCCGTTAGCCAATGCCGGTAACCTCGGGCGTTTATAAAAAACCGACGCGCGTTCAATTTAGAAAACGCGATAAAACGTTACCGATAATTTACCAAGATTCTCCGATCGGACCGATTATTTTAACGTACTCACGCGCGCGCACAGACACAGACACACACACACACACAGACACACACACACACAGACACAGACACACACACACACACACACAAACGCATTACACACATGCACGCGTGTGCGCGCGTAATAAACCCAAGGACGTTACAGTGGCGCGGTTTCGGGAATCCGTGGTACTTACCAATGTACATCGAA